>SNQJ01S0016177.1:15291-31167 GCA_010110895.2 Picea sitchensis
CACTTTGGAGTTCATCCATCTTTACTTCTTATCAACCATGACAAGACAATAATGAGTCATCTTTACATCAAACAATATTGGGTCCATTATCCAAACCTTTTTGTTGTGGGGCTTTATTCAAGGGTTGACATCAATGACAACCAATCTTAATCAACACAAAGCTCATTCATGTACTTCTCTTGTCTTTTGCATCATCCCACCCTCTAGATACAATTTAGGACCATATCATTTTGTCAAAAAACAATTCCTGGCATAGATCTTTTTCATTTCTTCCTTCCACTAGTTCTCTTCTATCTATGTGCATATTTTTCGTCACTTCTTCCATTATATTTCAAAGTCCACTACCTTTACCATAGATACTTCAAGTATATTATGACACTAACTCTTCCATCAGGGCCTCACATTAGTCCCACCCCCACCCAAGGATTATGTTTCCATCTAAACGAAGCTTGGAAACATTCCTCGGTCTGACATCAACAATTTTATCCATTCAAATATTTTTTCAATTAGTATTCCACATGGCCCTTTATTAAAGAATTTGAGCACCTTGTAGAAAAACTAATGAAATTATACCATGAAATCCAAAACATAACCTTCCACTACACCTTGATACCAAAAATCAACCACTCAACTCAACTTATGGTCATATCACTATATTTTTAATAGGAAATCGATGGTCCAGTCAACTCTAGATGGAAGAGACTAATTTTAATGCTTCTTCATGAACCTTTCTATCCATTCATGAAAGTTTGATATAAATTATACCTAGAAAATATCATGTATACACTCAAACATGTATCTATCTTTAAATATTGTAACATTCTCTCCCACATAAGCACTTTCTTAATGGACAAACTCATGAATCATTCCTTCTAGCCAATCATGAATCTCATTCTTCTCTAACCTACATTGCATCTATGCTACTCTACATTGGTTGAGGTTTTGACAACCGAACCATGTTGTTAGCTCTATGAAAAAATTGATGCCCATAAAAGGTGTCCAACGTAATCCCAATGGAGTCTAGTGTGCCAAAATATTCAACCTTACAAGAGAAATGAGGTCTCACTTGAGGCACATATGATAGTTTCCATATGATTGAAGTGTAGAGTATTAAATTTTTAGTGGGTTCATGCATTACATCACTTATCCTTTAATTGAATTCATGTAAACTAATAGAACTAACATCATACAAATTGATCACAACCACATATATATCATCAAGACATATCATGAATACAAACACATAAGAAAAACTAGTCTCCATTATATTACCAAAATGATCAATACAACATAGTTACAACCTTACATTCCTCATATATAGGTGACTAGAGTGGGTACAGAAGATTCTATAATATACAAGGAAATCAACCAATTATAACGCACTCATACCAAGAGTCCATGTCTTTAGAGATAATCCTAGAGGATCATGGGAACTAGGCATATAGGATGTATAAGACAACTCCTTAGCCTTGGCATACTCAGACTTCTATGGAATTACGTACCCAGGGTTTCATAGTTTCATGGCTCCTATAGATTTGTCTTTTGGTAAACTTTGCTCTATGCCAAGACTTATCAAAACTAGGCCACAACAACTTGCATCTTCCTTGACATCTTCAGTGTGATTGTCTCCCTATATTTTCAAAGATGAAAATAATATACTAACCACACCGCATAGGATTTGATTGAATATGAAAAGCGTGCACAACCAATTCACTTCCTTCGCTAGGCCCTCGTGGATGCAGAACACAAATCCACTCAAGGAACCATTGAAAAATTACAAGAACATTGGCTTAAATTGGATCTTTGTCAACTTATGAGGTGAATATAAACTAATTGTGTCAATATTGTTTGTCGATGTCTTCCATGGTAGTAGCAATAACACTGCATTTATGTGTATCCTTTTCCATCTTTTCTATGGCATCATAGAGGCACTTTGTAATTTCAAGAAAAGAAACAAATAGATGCATAGTAGGTTGAGATGTGCAAATATTGTTGTTTTACATTTGAGCAGTCAAGATTTTACAAATATGGAGGATGCAAGTATCCAATGCCATGACATCATCGAGGAGCTCACTAAATTCAATTTTTTTGGTGTTGAGTACTTATGAATTTCTTTTATTGCAACATTTTCCTTCACCTCTCAAAATATTTTCATCTATCAAATTTCATGGTGAGGTTTGTGTGCCCGAAGATTATTTCCATCTATCCTCTCACTTTTTTGGAAAGAGTAAGCTAGTTGTTAAGGTGGTAGCATTGCCATCCTGAATTGAGCCTACCATGGAAAGTAGAGACTTTGTCAATTCTATCCCCATCAATTCCTACTCAGTACACCTACTCAATGCCAAAGGCATCAATTCCTATTGAGGAAAATATCATGAATTTATTAGATTAAAGTTTGTTTTATCTCTATTGTGTTGTACCATTTCCTTTGTTGGAAGATGAAAAATACATGGTTGTTCAACCTTTCATTGCTTACTTTACTCATAAATCATTTTCCAAGTTCAACATATGTTGTAAACTTCGAGTACGAAACTTTAGAAGATTACTGTAAAGATTCATTGCCTCATATAATTCAAGCATCTAGAATAATGAAGAAGCAAGCCATTTTGATTACTATGAAATTTGTATGAGATGCCTACATCATAAGAGAACATGTCAAGTTAGAGTCATTTTGTATCCCTTTCTTGGTACATTCTCTAATTACGGAGACACATTGTTGATCCAGGATATTTTCATCGAAGTGACTTATAAAGAATTGCATTAAATGAGCATAAGTTAAAATGCACCATTAAAGAAGGAAAAGATCAATAATGAAGAGACATAAGCATCAAATATGAACAAAAAAACTTGATAATGGAGTTTGTCCCTGGTTGACTATGTCTTCGGGTCCTACTCTCAAATGGGTAGGCCTTTTTATTAACTCAACAAAAGAATTTGGCAAAATACATAAGTATACCTCATTCTAAAATCAACCTGCAAAAGCTTTGCTAAGATCAGAAAAAAATACAGCACCATTGAATTCATGGCATCGAATTACCCAAAAATGATTGTCTTCATGCTTCAATCTGACTCTGGCACTCTCAGGCCCAAGAGAAATTTTGTCTCAGTTTTCGTGCCCTGCAACCTACAATAAATGCCAAGAAATGTCTCAAAAATCGTGTTGGTCGTACCCTCACGCGCATCCTCCTTTCAGCACTAGGCGGATTCACTTTTTAAATAAAAAAGGCAACTTTGTAATCAACGGAAGGTCGTTGACCTATTGGTTGGTGAAGCATGTGTTAAGGCGTAGAAAGAGGGGGAGGTCCTGGAGTCGAGCCTGCGGGCCTCCCCTTTTGGATTGTTCGTTGTAACATATGTATATATTAGTACTTGGTTGCACTGCCAACTTTAGCAGTGGTTATATATGTCCGTTGGTCGCCAGATTTGGCAAGGTCCCGTCAGATTTGGCGGACTCGCCAACCTTTTTAATTTTTGAAATTTTGTTATCGAGCCATCATTGGGAATTTTCCCACTACCACGTGGCATCCCATGACTGGGCCACATGGCATCCAACCATTGGTCCACGTCAACCAACTATACAATCACCTGCCACATCAACATACGAATTTCCACGTCATTGTACGACCTGCCATGTCAGTCTGCCACGTCATCGTGTGGTCTACCACGTGGTTGTACGAACTGCCACATGGTGCATTTTTACTGGTCCATGGAATGACCTGAAAATGCCAAAAATGGGTGACATGTGGCAGCCTCTGGTGCTTCCACGTCACCATGTTGACATCAGCATGACACGTGTCACTTCCTATGTGTGCCACGTATGTTGTATGAATTCTCACGTCATCTGTACTAATGTTGACGTCAGTTGTACAGATGATGACTCATCCCCTGCTGACTGGGCTAGGTTGACCAAACTTTGACAACGAATATCTTTTGATCTGTAACTCGTTTTGACAAGACATTTGTGTCATTGTAAATCTTGTGATGCTCTCTTCGCGATGATGTCATTTTTACTGAGTTTTGAGAACTTTTAATTTTTTCCCTTTCTTTGTCTGCTGAGGCCATTCTAAGCTTCCTAAGTTGCTTCTGCGATTTCTGAGCTATCCTTAGTCTTCTCTGGATCCTTTCTGGATCACGCCTTCCCACTGAGAGATTTTGGACCACCAAAAGATTTCATTAATCAACAGATAAGTGAGGGAAAAGTTCCCTCACTTTGTCCTTCTCAATCCACTTTTCCTTGCTTGGATGTGTTCCCTTTAAGCCTAATCAAAGATAATCAACATCACCCCTGCATGAAGTCCTCATCCTTATTTCTAGGATGATATCTTCCTTTAACTCATCCATGTACTTAGGAAAAAACTCATCAACTGAAGGTATTGAAACTTCCTCATCTTTATCCATGATCATGGGAGGCTCAAAAAGTTTCAATTTCTCTACATTTACAACTTAGTAAATCTGCATATAAGGTGGAATATCTAGATGCAAATCATTGGTACCACTTTTCTCCAAAATAGTGAAGGGCCCATAACAAATGGGCTTGAGTTTATTGCCTTCACCCTTCAGTCTCTCCTTGTTGATGTGAAGCCATACCTGGTCTCCAACCTAGAACTAATGATCAACCATGTGTTTTTCATGCTGAGATTTATATTGTGCTTGAATTTTCTCCAATTGTTCCATGATTGCTTGGTGTACCTGATGGATCCTCTAGATGAACTTGTGGGCTATGTCTTCATTTATTTCTTCATTTGAATCAACATCTCTCCCATACATCAAGTCCAAAGGAACTTTAGGTAGGTACCCAAAACATGTCTCAAAAGGAGAACACTGAGTGGAGGAATGTAAGGATCGGTTTTAAGCATGTTGTACATAGGGTATTTGTTCATCCCATAACTTGGGATGCTTTCTGCAGTAGCCTCGAAGAAAAAGTACCATTGTTTGGTTTACAACCTCTGTCTGTTCGTCGGTCTGTGGATGGAAAGCAATGATCCTCTTCAATTTGGTGGCCATCATTCTCCACAAGCCTATCCAAAAATCCCCAATGAATCGAGTATATCAATTTGAGATAATGGATGTGGGTAACCAAAAGTGAACCCAAACATACTGAAAGATGAGCTTAGTAGTCTGCTCAGCAATGATCTTCTTTTTACATGGCATTAAGATACACATCTTGTTGAACCTATCCACTACAACATACAAATAGTCATGACCCCCTTTCGACATTGGTAAGACCTCTACAAAATCCATGGAGATACTTTCCCATGGATGGGATGGAATAGGTACTGGTGAGTATAGTCCTGATTTTCTATTAGTGGGATTACAAGTAGAACACATCACACACCCCTTTACAGATTTAGTTACAATTTCTTTCATTTGAGGCCAGTAACAAAACCTATGTAAATGAGTCATAGTTTTTCCTACCCCAAAATTCCCAGACACAAGAGAAGTGTGAGCTTCTCGTATTACATGGACTCGTTCACTTGTAGGAATACATAGCTTTCCAATATGGTAGATTATTTTTCCCTGTAGACAACAGTTCTCTACCTGTGCACCATGGGCTAGCTTCTCATATACTTCTTTAAAATCTTCATCAATGACATATTGTTCCACATATCTATCATGAGATAAAGAAGTATTATTCAAAATAATAGAAGCAACAATAGGAGGTCTAGAAAGCATATCAGCTACCTTGTTACTTGTACCCTTTTTGTACTTGATTACCAAATGAAATTGTTGTAGGAAACCCATGCATCTATAGTGTCGAGATTGTTGCAGTTTGGTTTGTTCTTGGGGATAATTAAGGGTTGGTGATCTATATGTATGATTGTTTCCTTCCCTAACAAGTAGTGCTTCCATTTCTTTACACTTTGAACTAATGCATACAACTCTTTATCATATGTAGGATAGTTAACAACAACTTGGTTAAAATTTTCAGAGTGGTAAAAGATAGGCTTACAATATTGCATCAATACTGCACCCATGGTGTATCCGCTGGCATATGTCTCAATCTCAAAGGGCTGTTGAAGATTTGCTAGTGCTAATATTGGTGCGGTACTAATATTTTCCTTTAAAGTGTCGAAATATTTTTGTTTCTTTCCTCCCCAGTGAAAAGTGTTCTTCACACTGGTTAAGGCATGCAAAGGAGCTTCTATGAAGGAGAAGTTTGCAATGAACCTCCTCTAATAATGGACTGCACCTAAGAATTTATGTATCTCAGTTACACTTTTGGGATCATGCCAATTTACAATTACATCAATCTTCGAAGGATCAATTTTTAATTGTCCTCTTCCTACAATATTACCTAAGTACACAACTGCAGTCTTACCAAATTCACATTTGGACAATTTTACATACAACTTTTCCCTTTGCAAAGTATCCAATACTTGCTTTACATGCCTCACATGTTCATCCCAAGTACCGCTAAAAATAAGAATGTCGTCTAAATATACATTCACAAAATCATCTAGAAAATCCCTGAATACATCATTCATCACACACATGAAAGTTGTTGGAGAATTACAAAGCCCAAACGGCATAACTAGCCACTCAAACAATCCCTGTTTGGTTTTAAAGGTAGTCTTCCATGCATCATGTTCTGCAACCCTGATCTGATGGTATCCACTGCGCAAATCCAACTTAGTGAAATAAACATCATTCTTTAACTGATCAAGTAAATCATCTATATGACGAAGAGGGTATTGATTTTTCACCGTGATTTTATTTAAGGCTCGATAATAGACACACATTCACCATGTGCCATCTTTATTTGGCACCATCATGATCTAAGAACCACAAGGAGATGAGATGGGCTCGATGACCCCTTGATCCAATAAGCCATGTACCTTCTTCTTAATCTCTGTCATCTCCACAACTGACATCCTGTACATGCCCACATTAGGAAGAGGAGAATTCTGGTGAAGATGTATTTCATGTTATATTTCCCTCTTAGGAGGTAATCCATTTGGTTCCTGGAAAATTCCATCATCCTTAGAAACAATATCAATTAATTCTTTCTTATGAGAAGGATCACATCCTTGGAAAGCGTCAGATGTTCCAACATCTTTCTCCCTTACAACCATGAGTACATATCTCTTATTATTGTTTATGAGTCTCTTCATTTGTCCTGCACTAACAAGTGTTTTGTTTACCCTCATGCTGTGAGATCTAACAATATATTTGACCTCCCCCTTAGTAAGGTGGTATTTGTTCTCATGACAAAAGAAGACTTCTTTTCTATCATAAAGATAAGGACTCCCCAACACTATGCCACATATATCAAGTGATGCAACATCCAAATCCACTTCATCAATCAACTTTGAAGCAATAGAAAATATGACCCTACATTGTTTGGTGACATTAAGTTTTTCTTTATCACATACCCAACCAAGAGGATAAGGCTTTGGATGTGGTTTCGTTTCAAGACCTATATTTTTGACAAGTTCTTCAGATATCAAGTTTACTTGGGAACCCGAATCAAACAATGTATCTATCTTAGTGTGTTTAGATACAAATCTTATGTGAAATAATGCATTCCTCTTTTGTTCATCATCATGAGATTCATTATTGGAATTTGAAATAGCATGAAGGGAATCTTTACCTTGTACTCCAACCGTTGTGATATTTCCTTTGTCTCTTGAATTGGAACCAAGATCTTGTTGCACTATAGCAATGGTTTTTTTCTTACCCTTTCCACCGAACTATTTCGGTCTCTTCTTTGGATGTAGTTTCCAACAATGTTCATCATCGTGACCACTTTTCTTGCAATGAGTGCAATATTACCTTCCTTCTTCTCTCTTTACCATGGCAGTCTTCTTGTCCTTCCTTCTAAACTTCTTAAATGGCTTATGTGGGAGATTGGAAGGTTTCTTTGTGGGATCTTCTTGAAATGCTTTCCTATGTTCTCAAGGTGAATGGCTTGCACACAAACTCCATCAAGACTGGTGGGGTTAAACAATAGCAAATTATGAAGAATATAACTATGAATTGCGCCAATATACTTCATTAAAGTTTCATAAGAATCCAAAGGAATGTTTAATGCAAGAGCTTTCTTCCTAAATTCTTCTGTGAAACTTTGTACAGTTTGACCTTTACTTTGCCTTAAATTTTGTCATTCCATCATTGCTTTATGTAAATAACCCAATGGATAAAATTGCTTCCTTATCACTGATTTAAATTCCAACCATGAGGAAAGAAGATTACCATACTTACTTATGTCCTGAAGTTTTCTCTCCAACCATACGAGAGTAGTGCCTTCCAACCAAAGAGAATTCAGTTGCACTTTAAATTCCTCTTCATCAATATGTTGAACACGACAATATACTTCAACATGTCGGATCTAATTATCTAGCTTTTTAGGATTAACATCTCCATCAAACATAGGTAAATAAAATTTTACATCAAGCTTTAATAACGGTTTCTTAAAAGAGGCTTTATGGATAGAATGATGAGAATTATGAGAATGCTCAGAGGAAGAAGAACTAGAACTTGATGGTGAAGATGGAGGCTCAGGAGGGTCTCCTCCAGCCCCTTGATTTACCAAAGCATCATCATCAACATGTGCTTCATTTTTCTTTCCTTTCTTCTTCATCCTCTTCTTGTAGTCTCCATACATTCATTCGACCATTTCTGACATGCGATAAAAGACCATATGGAATTTTTTCTCCTGTTCGTCACGCTTGTCCTCTTCTACCATTTTCTTCCTTCAGGATGCACGACCAACTTCGGGATTCAAAGTCTTAAGAGTTCCTTCACCCTGTTTATGCTTTGCCCTAGTAAGCATTCAAACTCAACAATTCAATTCAAATATGATTGCTCTGATACCAACATGATCTTGGTTCTTTTCATCGAAGTGACTTATAAAGAATTGCATTAAATTAGCATAAATTAAAATGCACCATTGAAGAAGGAAAAGCCCACTGATGAAGAGAAATAAGCATCAAATATGAACACAAAAACTTGATAACGGATTTCGTCCCTGGCGGACTACATCTCTAGGTCCTTCTCTCAAATGGGTAGGCCTTTTTATTTACTCAGCGAAAGAATTTGGCAAAATAGGTAAGTATAACTCATTCTAAAATCAAGTTGCAGAAGATTTGCTCATATCAGAAAACAGATAGCACCATTGAATTTGTGGCGTCGAATTACCCAAAAATGAATGTCTCCACGCTTCAATCCGACTCTGGCACTCCCAGGCCCAAGAGAAACTTTGTCTCGATTTTCGTGCCCTGCAACCTGTAATAAATGCTAAGAAATGTCTTGAACAATGTGTTAGTCGTACCCTCACGTGCCTCCTCCTTTCATCACTGGGAGGATTCAATTTTTAAATAAAAAAGTGGCTCTATAATCAATGGAAGGTTGTTGGCCTATTGGTTGGCGGAGCATGTGTTAAGGCGTAGAAAGAGGGGGAGGTCCCGGGGTGGAGCCCGCGGGCCTCCCCTTTTGGGTTGTTTGTTGTAACATATGTATATATTCGTACTTGGTTGTTCCACCAACTTCAACAGTGGTTATATATGTCAGTTGGTCGCCATATTTGGCGAGGTCCCACCGGATTTGGCGGACCCACCAACCATTTTAATTTTTGAAATTTCATTCTCGGGTCATCATTGGGCATTTTCCCACTGCCATGTGGTAGCCCATGACTGGGCCACATGGCAACCAACCATTGGGAAATGTCAACCAACTGTACAATCACCCGCCACATCAGTGTATGACCTGCAACATCAGCATTCCATGTCACCATACGGTCTACCACGTGGTTGTATGGACTGCCATGTGGCGCATTTTTACTGGTCCACGAAATGACCCAAAAATGCCAAAAATGGTTGACTCGTGGAAACCTCTTGTGTTGCCACATCACCATGCTAATGCCATCATGACATGTGTCATCTTATGTGTGTGCCAATTATGTTGTACGGATGGTGATTTCATACGTACTAATGCTAACTCATCCCATGTTGACTGGGCTAGGTTGACCAAACTTTGACCGCAAATATATTTTGATCCGTAATTCTGTTTGATGATCCATTTGCGTCGTTGGAAATATTGCGGCGCGATATTCACGATGATATCATTTTTACTAAGTTTTGAGAACTTTGAATTTTTTCCCTTTCTCTATCTGTTGAGGCCATTCTGAGCTTCTTGAGTTGCTTCTGCGAATTCTAAGTTGTCCTTAGTCGTCTCTAGATCCTTTTTGGATCAATTGTTGTCACAATTAATGTGCTTCATTGATGTTGGAGAAGGTTTCTATAGGAGAAGCATGCGGCTAACCATGATCTCTAGAAAAGAGTTATAAGGTTTGACTAGAATACTATGGAGTTTGGTTGCATGGTGAAATTCACATTTGAATAGTTATGAAGACCAATTAAAATAAAGGATTTTATCTATCACAAACAAATCAGTTGTGCATTTATTGCATAGAAATTAAAGCCATTGTCCATGGATATTTCACATAGATTGCAAAGGAAGTGTTGGATTCCATCAAACAAGATATTCTAGACTACTTTTCCCTCTATAGAGCCACCCTTACTTATGTCTATAGTTTTAGATTCCTAAACATCAATGTCTTTTCTTAATAAAATAAGATTTTTATTTAGAACAGGTCATGGATTAGAAGTTAGAATGATCCTCAACAAACATAATCTACCAAAGTTTTTGAAATGTTCAACCTTTGTAGCCAAATCCCTATTGTATAGTTTCATAATGTTATCCTCCAATGATTTTTGTTAGCAAGTCTCAACTATACCTTTCCTAGAAGTAACAATAGAAAATGTAGTGCTTTTCCTATAGAAAATGGAAATTAAAAGAAAGAGTGCAAGTTTTGGATTAGAAATCCATATTTGAGAAACAACACATAAACTAACACTAGAAACTATCATGCAATATCTTGAAAATATAGAGGACTTTAAAATGCCTAGAAACGTTTTCACAACTATCTCATAAAAATGCAATCTTTTAGAATGAGGATCTCGACACTTAGCAGAATCATCATGAATATATTGTCAACAATCCAAACTATATACATAGAAGCTTAAAACAGTTCTTCGCCGGGGAGTGGTGGGAAAATGGGAAACTATTAGGAAGCAGTAGGAAAATGGAAAATGGGAAACAGTGGGCTTTGATGTAATGGGGGGGGGGTTCTAAATTCAATCCCCTTCTCTATGAGTGTTTCCCCCGATTAATAAGGTGTAGCTTAAGAAACTATAGTTTTCACCAAAGTACAATACTACAAGATTTTGTAGCATAGATTACAAGACAAAATAAAGCATATAGAAAATGTAAAATATAAAAAAACACCTATAAAATTAATAAAAAACAAAAAACAAAAAAAAACAAGGTATATGGGACCATTAGATAGCAACAAATATCAAAATTAACAAGTCATTTGAAAATCCATAAGTGGTTGAATCTAAGTGGTCCTAAATTCCTTGTGAACATTTAAATTAGTTGTCACAAATTTTATGAAGATGCAACACGTGTACATCCAACTTCATTAGAAGTGACAAGTGTAAGTAGAGGTAACTTTGAATCTATGAGTCACAAAGGATTTCATTTATGCCAAAGGAAAAAGTGTATAAATGAGATATATCCTATCATGCATCTTTCTAAAAATGAGGCAACTCGGTGCTTTGATTGCTTGGAGATATGATTGGCAATGCTAGTTATGATGGAGGGTTTGTGGATGGTGGTGCTTTTGGTATAGGAATTAGGCCATTAGTTTCCCCAACCAAATAATTCAAGCTCATTCATGGCTACTAGGCTAAAATCACATTCTCGATGTCCCCCAACCTCTATTGGCAAGTCATATGAAAGGTACGACCTATATCTATGTATTATATGATTTTTGAATCTATTTAAGTGTGGCCATCCACAATTTCTACCACTAAAATTAAGACATGACTTGTTTATGTGTTTTGGAATACAATCCAAGTTTATTTGGTGAAGTTGTTACTTCCAAATTTCAATGTTAATTAACACCAAAATCATTTCATTTATAAGTATTTCAAAATAATTTATTTAATGTTACAATAATATTGTTTACATTATAAATGGCATCCTCACAACTATTGTTTTTTAATGAATAACAAAGTTAATGCCTCTCTATTTTATGTACCATATATTGAGGGAGCATAAATAGCTAATTAGTGACTCGATTGATTATAATTCCTCTTAGACCCCTTGAAGATACCAACAAAATAACATCCTCTTAGTTCAAAGTAAATTTTACATGGACTTTGAGTACTTGTGTGAAACACCAATAATAATCAACATAAAAAGTTGAGGCTCCTAATTTATGGGATAATTAGTAGCACATATATGAAAATTTTCAACTACTTTTTAGGTCTAGAGGCCATAGGCTTAATAGGAACACAAGCAACATTAAATACTATTCCTCCACTCTCTAACCATGCGCAACTAGTTGAGATAGAATTTTCCTAAAAGGATCTTACCTGTTCTAGAAGTAATAAATCAAAGGAAAAGGAATTAGGTTTGTGATTACTAATGAACACAAACCTAATTCCACTGGTTAGTTCATAGATTGTGAAGAACATCACAAGTTTGAAATAATAGATTGCATAACCTATATTTTCACAACATTTTCATCTAGACCAATGGTGTAGCAGACAATGATAGGGGAGGAGATGTAGGTTCAAGAGATATCAACTATCATCTCGTTCATCTACTAGTTTTGAATGAGCCCAATTTAACCCCAAAAAAATGTTTTTGATCCAATTTTTGTATCAAAGGGATGAGTGAATCTATCTACCTGGAAAAAAAAATGTCTTTGAGTACCAATAATAGAAACCACTTATGTCATATGATATTTGACATAGAATCAAATCCTTGTGAATGGGACAAACCAGGGGAACTTTTTTTCCAATAGAAAATTAGCTCAATTATATTAGTGAAATATAATTTGTTTACATATTCTTGTTCATACAAATGTTCATAGAAAACCTAGTCCATAGACCATGCTCATAAACAAAAACTACCACAGCCCCAAAAGAACCAAAAAGTCATCAGAGATGATAACCAGCACACAGAATGCAAAAAGAGATTTGAAACAAGGAAAAAACCCCATCAAACACCAGAAAAGAAATAAAACAGAAGTCACACACCCCCAAAGGACTTTCAAGTGTTAAACCAACACCACACACCCCCAAAGGACCTCAAAGTGTTAATCAAACACTTCACGCCCACAGTGAGGACCTCAAAGCTCTGGCCCAATATCTCTTCTTGTCAAGGAGGAAGATGTCAAGAGAGACCAGAAAAACCAAAGAGAAAACAAAACACCTGCCGCAACAAACCCCGTAAGTCACCACCACTGAAATCTTCGTCAATAACACACCATGCACCCGGAGTCGAGCCCACAAACACCAAATAAAGGCTGCCATGGATCGGCCCCGAGCAGGAGACAGTCGTCGTCGTCCCACCAAATGATAACGCTTTTGTAGCGTAGGGTAAATATCGGCTTCAAAATGGAGACAACCATCATCGAGGTTAGTTTTGATTCATCGCCTTGGAACTGCTTGAACAGGAGACAATCGTCTATGGCCCACCAGATGTTAACGCTTGTGCAGTGCAAGGTAAAGCTCGGCCCTGAAATGGAGACAGCCTCTGCAGGAATTCATTTTGCTTCGCCGCCATCCACAAAGCCCTCTCTCGCGCTTCCCGTCGCAGAGTCTCGCCCATCGTCAATCCCTCTCACCCTGGAAGTGGCTCTCGCCCACACTCACCCTTCTCCCTAGATTTTCAGGGATGTGGCTAGCGAAAACCTAGCCGCAGAGCTCGCTCCCTTAAAGGAAACCATGATACTTAATCAATCCAAACCACTTATACAAACCAGGGTAACTTACACTGGTATTTCATACTAAAATTCATGTTCCTTTCCCTTCAAAGGCATAACTATAAACCAAATCTTTGTAAACGAGTGACCTACTAAATAAGCATCAAAATTTTGAAAGAAAAATCATAAATGAGAGATATATCCGTGTTGGGGTTCTATATCGTAACTTGCAGAAGAGAATTGACCCTTTCTTTCATAGTGTTGCACAGGTGACCATTTTTGTCTGTAAGCCTTAAAACAAATCTTAAAAGATAAAACCATAACTCTAACTCTATCATATTTAAGTGTGTCAACAGGAAACGTCAATAATTCATACAGGAAAAAACATGGTGATAAAAGGAAATTTTCAAAACAAAAACACAAGTCAAGGATTTGGGTTTGACAAGCATCATACCCAACTTGACTTTATCTAGATTTCAAATTCGTACATCCAATTAGCATGGAGAAAATTCAGAAAAGTCAATAATTGACTTTGCTCAGTGTCCAAGATTGCAGATTCAAACATCCAACGAACATGGAGAAAAGTCAATAATTGACTTTGCTTAGTGTCTGTGGTTGACTTTACTTAGTGTATGTGGTTGACTTTTCTCTGTATCCATTGAATGTCCATGGTTGACTTTTCTCTGTATCCATTGAATGTCCATGGTTGACTTTGCTTAGTGCGCACTAAATCTATACAATGGAAGCAAAGCTCTTCTCATGTTGATTCTAGGATAGATAGAGATACTCAACGAAATATGAAGTGAATTGGTTTCCCTTACAAAATCCTAAATCTCCAATCAATAACAATTTAGCATGGTCAAAATCAATCCTTGGTTGACTTTTCTCCTTGCCCATTGAATGCACTAAATCTATACGATCAAAAAAAATCTTTTCTCATGCCGATTCTAGGATAGAGATTCTCAACGAAATCTGAATTGAATTGGTTTCCCTTATAAACTCCTAAATATCCAATCAATAACAATCTAAACACATGGTCAAAATGAATAAGTCCATTGACTGGTAGAGGAAGCCATGAGATTCAAAACTTCCACTCAATTCTAGTTATTGCAACCTTGTTCGTCCACCTTTCCATAACACAGTGCAACACCACACTTCTGAAAACCATTCAAAAGAAACTGTAGAGACTCAATCCGTATATTTCCTAGAGTTTTCATGTAGGAAGGATTTGCTAATATTTGTAGTTGTGTAAAATCATTTAAGTTTCCAACAAACATTGTTAATAGTATAATTTTACAGTTGGGGTAGACATTTACCACTTCAAAGCCCTTGCCATTGTTTGACCACCCAGAAAGCATGGGGTTTTCAAACAAAATATTGAAATGCAGAGTTTCCAAGACTTAAAGTGTCATATATTCCCCGTAATGAGGGAGATTCTTGTCAGCTTTGAGTTGCCTGACCTAGAAATCATCACGGTCTCCCTCCCAATTGTTGCCAGAATAATAATCTCCAGCCAAGAATCCCACCTATTGCTTTCTTTCACTTACTCCTTCCGTGAAAGCCCTACCAAAGCCCACCTATTTCTTTCTTCACTTCCTCCTTCTGTGAAAGCCCTACCATTTCTTTTATTGCTATGGGGATATGCAGTTGGTTGCAACAATGGGATAGTCTGGACAAAATAGGTGGAATTATGAAAGGAGACAAATGCCAAGCAAAGGATGTACTTATCACAATAACGTGATGCCTTCAATGTATACACAGTAACCATGGGATGTATATGCACAGATACACTAACCGTGGGATTGATCCTCAATGCTATGGATTCATCCCAGAGTCAGTTTATCTGTACATATACATTTTGTTATCCTTGTAAGTGGATATATTGAAGGCATCCAGATAAGCACATCCTTTTTTTATCCCTTATTCATAGGGAAATGGTTTGCATGGATTATTTAAAATCATGATGAGACATGAAATAACTATTTATAATAATAAGCTTTACAGTTTTATTCATCAAAGTTTTATATAAATCTTATTATTGAATATTGTAGATTCTTCAAGGCACAAGGCCAAACAACCACATTAGGCTAGACTCAATT
>SNQJ01S0016177.1:57534-73239 GCA_010110895.2 Picea sitchensis
TTGTAAGACATGTTTTTGAGCACTTTTTGAGCAATTAATAATAATGATCCATTGGAAGCTGGACCAGGAGATGTAGCCCATAAGAGGGGTGAACTCCTTTATCAATTGTTGTGCACATTTGTTTATGTTCAATGTTTATGCTGTTGTCTATGTGTATTTTTCATAAGTAATCCTTAATTTATGTGTTGCAAATTGATCCTGTTGCTTTAAACACATAACATTTCACTTGCAATAATTATTCAAGTTTTTCAAGTCTTCTTCGTTTTTAGATCAAGTAAGAGCCACTCAAAGCATTAATCATTTTTGTAGGAAATTCAGTAAAAGGAGGAGATTCATGGGTAAACTCTAGATTCCAATCTGATTCACAATTTGGCCATAGAATGAGACACTCTGTGGGCTCTCTAGAGTTTCCATGGTGGTTATTTCAATTTCTCATTCTCTCACAATCTGGAGTTACTATTTGGCCATTGAATGAGACACTCCATGGGCTCTCTAGAGTTTCCATGGTGGTTATATCATGTTCTCATTATATTCTAACACAGTATGTTATCATTGATGTCATAATTTCCATAGTTTCTCTCATCTTGGCCTCATACTCAATATCTTTCCAAATATGCACCCATGACATGGCAACAAATTCCCTTTCAAAACCCAACCTTGGTACAAGGACAACAAAACCCTCCATTTGAACACATACCCCAACAACCTTCACCTCAGCAACACCCTTGGCTTCCTCCACAAAGAAATAATTGACTTCCTACTCAACCCACTCATAACCCATCAATAAAGTGACTCATCCCACTTACAAAGTTGAGTTACCTACTTCTCATCAAGTGAAAAGAAAAAAAAATCATAGTTAAAACCTATTCTCGGGCATTGCTAGACCTAGTGATGTTAGAAAACCAGTCTCTAACTAGAATCACTTAGTTTAAATATGTCCAATTGTGAAAACATATTTCAAGTGCAGTTGGAAAACCTTGTCCAAAAACCATTTTTTTGGCGAGCAAGGTTTGGAAAAAAAAGAGAGAAGAAAATGAAAAAAAAATAGGATTTGTATGTTTCACTAATAAGATTTTCAGAGTGCTTACTTCTTAGTTGACATTCAGAATGTACTTTAGGATAGGCTTACATAGGATGCAGATTCATGCTAAAGAAACAAGAACAACCTTAATCAGTTTCATGAACACCAAGGACTGCAATTTATTCACCATGCATACTATCAATTTTGTATTCTCACAATCTTAATCAGTGGAATATATTTGATAATTCTCTTAGTATTTTAAAATGCTTCAATAGTTAAAAATTTGCATTGGGTGAGCCTCTATTCACAACACTCATTTTGTAGTTGACTGTTGTTTCAGAATGTATTCACTTTGCAATGACATGGAGTCTGAAGTTCAAATAAGCTTCATACAAGTTCAGAAGAGTCTCACAAAATTTGTAGACCTAACCTTCTAATTTAAGTTTGCATACTTTAGAGTTTTTAGTATCAAGACATCACCAATACAAATCACCTCTTAGTGCTTCAGGATCATCTCTGAATTTGCAATACTGTTTCAAAATTTCAAGCTCAATAGTGGCAATATTCCAAGTCAATAAAGGCCTTGGTTTGAGAGAGAATGGGGAAGCCACATGAATCATTATCCCTCTGATTAAATGTGAAGGATGCTTATCTTGTTTATGATATTACTCTCATTAAACTTCATATTTCCAATGATTTGATCACTTGGATCTCACAACATCTTGTTATGAGTATGCTTGTAGTACAATTCCAAATAACCTAGGGATACTAATGGGTCTTTTCAATTTTTATATTCATGAATATTCATATGATGAACAACAACAAACACCTATGAAAATATATGAGCTTATTGTTGAGGATAATTTTTTACTATGGGATGTTTGTAGCATTCAATTGCAGGTATCTATTAACAATGGAGGAAAATTCTTAAGCATTAAAAATGACAAATTAAGTATCCAACTGACAAAGAAAGATGTTTATTTGTGCAGGAGTATGAAGAGGATTCAAGAGATATCACATCAATTTGGAAACATGATACCTTAGCTTAGCAAAAGTTTTACAAATGTCAGGTTACAAGATGAAAAGGACTCTTAAAAGATCAAGCTGCAAAACTCAAAGAACTCTAACGAGTGTTGGAATATGGTTTAATACTTAGAGGGGAGGGTGAATCAATATTAATAAATTTTCAGAATTTTAATTATTTATTTATTAACTTTATTGATTAGCAAGAAACTTCAAAAATAACATCAATAAATACAAACTTAAATTAAAAATTACAAGTTTTATATGAAGATTGATTTAGACCACCAACTCTAGAAGACAACAATCCCCTTTTTTAGGGAACCAACCCTAGGAACACCAAATCCCTTGATTTAGGGCACCAACCCTAGGAAGAACCAACTCCCTTGTTTTAGGGAACCAACCCTAGGAAGCACCAACTCCATGTTTTAGGGCACCAACCCTAGGAAGCACCAACTCCCTGTTTTATACTTTAATTAGAAAAGGATACTAATCCTTCCTTTCTCCTCCCTACCACCCTCACTTCATAAGTATCTTCATATTTATTCCTTGGACCCTACACTTGCTTATAATATTCTAATGTAGATCACAGAGACATATTTCCTTCACCATAACTTTTTGTTTGTATGTTGGGCCCTTCATTTTGATGAATAGAAGTTGCGCAAGTTATTTCAAAGCTTCGTTTTGGTGAACAGAAGTTGCGTAAGATGTTTTAGAGCCAGATAGCCAACCAAAGGAAGGAACAAAAAGTGGAGAAAAGTGAATGTGAAATAGGAAATAATTAGAACAGAAAAAAATTGGAAGGACAACGCAACACCATTTTTTGAAGAAAGAGGTTGCAACCGAATCAAGAAGAAGAAAGAACTCTTGAGTTCTCAACTATCAAGCCTGGATTAGGTTACATATATGGGATCAATATGATTGTAAAGGGGTTGTTTTTGTTGTTGTTGTTGGGCATGGTTAAGGTTAGGTAGGTTGGGAAAGGTCGAATACAAATCTGAGTCTAGTTCGACTTATTGTTGTTGTTAGCTAAGATAAATCTTGAGATCTGGGTTAGGAACCAGACTGGTAACGTAATAGAGTTATGTATCATTGTAGGGTTGGAGAGAGTAAGGGACTGAGATAACCTTGTCTTGCATTGATGTAGAAGCACTTGTTGATTATCTTTGGCATGACCATTTGTACATAACAAATGAAAACTTTAGACTTACGCATGTTGAGAAATGATAATAAGAATAGTCAAACCAAGCATGGTAACACTATGAATTACCTCGAAGAGCCAACGACTAGTTGAAATATCACAATCATTCATGTTAATCTGTAGAAATTGTGTTTAATAATTCAAGTGTGTTTACTTTTTGTTGTTTGTTTACTTTTTCTCAAGTGTGGTGTGTTTACTTTTCCACAAGTGTGGTTTGTTTGATTTGCTTCAATGTCATTTCATTCCTATATAGTAATGCAATTTACTTTATGTAGACACATGTAGGAAACTAGAGTAAATAGAGAACCTAGAGCCTACACATACAATGCACGACATCTCATAAGTTATCTAGAACCCCAGGTTGATAAGTAAATGCACAGTCTCTTTTATTTCTCTTTATAGGGTAATAAATTAGCCCATCATTTTGGTGTTTTTGTCGTGGAGATGTCAAATTCACATAAAGTATTTATTTGCACTATTTTTTAGGAAACACACATGGTACGAGGATCAACAAAGAGGAATTGTTGACTATCCTCTTTGTGGGGTCTCATATCTAGTGTGATGCATTTAAATAAGGTCATACAAATGCATGAGTAGAGTTAGAAATCCTCTGGAAAGATTTTGTGGTGCAGTAAGAGCCACTCAAATCATTAATCGTTTTTGTAGAAAATTCAGTGAAAGAAGGAGATTCATGGGTAAACTCTAGATTCCAATCTGATTAACTGTTTGGCCATAGAATGAGACACTATGTGGGCTCTCTATAGTTTCCATGGTGGTTATGTCAAGTTCTCATTCTCTCACAATCTGGAGTTACTATTTGGCCATTGAATGAGACACTCCATGCGCTCTCTGGAGTTTCCATGGTGGTTATATCATGTTCTCATTATATTCTACCATAGTATGTTATCATTGATGTCATCATTTCCATACTTTCTCTCATCTTGGCCTCATACTCAATATCTTTCCAAATATACACCTATGAGACAACGACTGTGTATCCAATCCCATTTCTCAAATCAACCAATTAACCATGTTGAGCTATCGATTCAACTATTATAATAAACAATGCAGTGACTAGATACCAATAACCAAAACCATTGTCAACTCTATCAACAGAGACGAGCCAACAATTAACCATTGTCGACGATACCCCACCAACTCATAACAGTCAACAATATACCGACAGGATATAACTGGATCCATATATTAAAACTGGGCTTTGAATAATCAAGGGTTCTCTCTGTGGAACCAACACAAGAAGACTGGAGTCGACCACCAACAACAGGTGAGAAACTTTTGAGACAACATGGTGGACACACAGGCCATATCACCAATAGCTTTGCAAGATGGGGTGACAGTTCACCAGGTAGGAGAGAGTATGAACAGAGGAGCATAGGCTTCTTGTTGGCTTGTAATAACACTGATAACGTGCAGGGTATAACCCTCGTGGTTTCCCAATCAAACCAAATAATGTTGATATAAAACAGAGCCACAAAATAGCAAACAACCCTAAAGCCATCATCTTGGCATAATAGCCACCCAAATCAACTGTGAAGAAACCACAATCATATACGAATCCACAACCAGGCGAAACGATAACAGTGACCCACGGTGGTTCAAAATCAAACGCAGCAACCAAATACGACTGGGTATGTTTACAAGAACTGTGTGGAGACGAACAACAAGTTTGGATGGAATGAAACCCTCCAAGAAAAACCCATAAGACAACAAAGAGCCTTTGTGGATTCTATCACACAAAATTATCAATGAAACATGACTTCAACTATCCTATCCTTTCATTTACAATGAATACACATAACCAACCATTCCAGAGAAATCTCACAAGTTTACATAGTTATTGGTCTCAATAAAAGCACAGACCCACACATCACCGAGCCAATATCTATTTCATAACCAAAGCGGGTTCATGGATGGCAAAAAAGACATACCTGTAACCAAAAATCCTTAAAACATGAGCTTGGTCGAGCAGTTCTTCCCTTTCCTGAAAATTGGAGCTTAACCGCAACGAAACACAATTGAACAATAGCCAATATAGGATGAGGGATAGTGAGAGAGGTATGGAGTGACGTGCAGTAAATGCACAGTGTCTCCATCCTCCACTCATTAAATTTATTAGTACACGCCAGTCAGCCCTCCATTAATCCATTTAATCAATCTATGCATCAAATTTAACATCCATCACTTGTCAAATGTGCCACCCCATATCACATTTAACCATTCCCAACTATACCATAATGCATATCAAACGTGTTTTCATATAACTCAATAAATTGTATAGCCACTAACTTTTTTAGCTAGGACTAACAACAATCCTTTTAATTTCATTTGCATATAATGTAGCATAGCATAGCATAGTATAGGATAGTTTTTTTTTCCTTTGATTTGTTCCATATTTCTTTTATCTTTTGTCATGACTAACATGTGTTTTATGCAGATGCAACATGTAACAGATCATGGCACTAATAGAAATGTGATAACAGTGGATATAAGCCATTCACACAATATGGAATTTAGACCTTAGAGAAATTAGAAACAACACATAATAGGCATTATCCATCTGCTATTATGTCGCAACCAAGATTTCATCAATCATGTAGAACCCTGTCAGCAGTCTCAAACAACAACATAACATCAAATAAGAACCATATCTGATCTCCCAATCTACAAGGGGGTCCCAACTACTAGTATTATATATATCGTTAGCTTATAATAATAGGCTTTAGCAATACTTTGCAGGAAAAATCCTCGTTGAGATTTTTATCATCAACAATCGGGAGGATATTGGAATCCCCTTGCATATCGCAACCAGGGTCATTAGGTTTTGTTTTAATAGGAACGACAAGACCCAGAATGGCTAGAAATACGAGAGGCTCGATTGCCCAATACCCAAAATTCTAGGGTAAAGGGGACGAGGATGTAGAGAAACATTGGTTCCTATGTGAAGCCATCAAGATATCTAGAGGGACTCTCGATACAAACAATTTAGTATAATTTCATAATACCTTGAGGGTTCGTGTCCTCAAGTGGTACATGAAGGTTATCGAAATAGGGGTGCAAGGACAATATTTCACCCTTGCCCAAGTTCATCTGAAGTTCATCGTGGAATTCAAACTACCTCAGTTAGAGAAACAAGCTCTCTCTTAGTTGTGGGAGATTCAACAAAGGGAAGGAGAATCTTCCTGGGAATACAGTCAAAAATTTAAAGCCATTATTGGGAGGTTAGCGCATCTAATTCACGAAAGATCACCAGAGGGAATGGTACATTCAAGGATTACTACCTCTGACAACAATTCCTCTAACACAATAGTGGATAGAAACCTTAACAGACGCCTTGGAACAGTAAATGAAGATAGAATCCATATCAGGATACACAGGGAGTCTGAGAGTGACCAAACCTCCAGTGGATGCAAATTTGTTGCAACTCCAGGGACAAATATCGACACTAATAGAGAAGATTCAAGAATTAATTGTACCAAGACCAAGACAACCTCAATTTTGGTGCATATGATGTTACATAGAGGGGCATCTGGCAAATGAATTCCCACGCATGAGGGGAATGGGACCTCCTCACAATCCAATGGGGCCATCTCTAGGATCAACAGGAGGAGTTGCACAGGTATCTGCGACTCCACCATTCCATGCACCAATACTGTACCATGTTTTTCCAAGCACTCAAAAATCTCATCCAGTTGAATATTGTGAGATTTTTCAGACACATGGGCATGGGTCGAGGCAGTGTCCTATCAAGCAGAAGTATATGATTTCACCCAATACAATAAATTGTCTGTTCTTCATGTCCACAACACATGCTACAAATCAATGTAGAGCGTTGGACGTGCTTGCCGATAGGTTAGATCGGACAACATTCAGAATAAATGAAACCCCCCAAGGACCTGGGTGAGGCCAAGGAGGACGGGGTGGAGGTGGATTCATAGGAGGAAGAAATGGGGGAAGAGGTTCGGGATGATTTTACAACTGAAATGAATAAGGTCACTTGGACAAAGAATTCCCTCACCCAAGACGGTCATGGTGCTCTCACTGCAGAACTAACGGGCATGCAACCGAAGACTACCCAGAACTGATCACGAAATGGGAAGATCGGGTTCGTCAATGAGGAGATAAATTAATAGGCTCGGAAAGGAGAAAGGTAATCGAGGGAAAACTACCTAATATCAACATCATTACTCGCAGAGGAGCAAAAACTGGGGCAGATGCAGAGAGTCAACCTAAGATTTAGAAATCAACTCCCAAGGATGACAGGTATGACCCTTTGAAACAAAAATTGTTCTTCAAAGATGTAATAGAAATATTTAAGAGTATATCTACTCCCGAAATAGTGGATAATTCCCCTGAAGTCACCTTTCAACCTAAACTTGTGCAAGCCCCTACCTCACCACCTGCACCTAGAAACCCTATAATTCCAAAGGGATGCCCTGAGCAGTCCCAAAATGTAATCAATCTCTGGTTTCAATTGTTCTTTGATATCCTCGGGGATGACCAAATTAAGGAGAAGTTATGCAACACCTTGTACCTGATACTGGGAAATGAGGGAACCCCATAAGCCATCATAATGAACAACCTCCCTGAGAAGAGTACCAAGAGAATACAAAGAAGAAAGGTGCAAACAGGAAACAAATTTAGGTTAGAAGCCCAGCTAGATGATTTTGAAATTAAATATGTCATGCTATATTTGGGATCCAATGTCAACATCCTACCCAAAAATACCTGGGAATTTTTGGGAAAACCTCAGTTAGTGTATTCCCCCATCCAGTTGAGAATGGCGAAGCAATACTACATTTTCCAAGTAGGAAAGATGGAAAATGTAGAAATAGATGTTGCGGGAGTTAAAACCACAACCAATTTAGAAGTAATTGAAATCATGGGAGATAAGGATCCCTACACTGCTCTACTCAGAATTGATTGGGCATATGAAAACTATGTTATCGTTGATCTATAGAAGGACACCGTGACGTTTGAAGCAGATGGGATAAAATTTGTTCATCCCTTAGATCCATATTTAGGGCCTAGATACATTGAGCTAGTGGAAAAAAATATGGAATCATATGCTCTTAACCAATTATACACCATAACAACAGGAACGAGAAAATATTATATAAATCCCACTGCAGATGGATCGGTAAGTTGGAGAAGCATACAGTCTGTTGACGAATATTTAGAATTAGCATTTGACAGTTGACATCAAGGCTCATACGAACGATTCTCAAGATGATGTGAAACTTTCAGAGAAACTACATCGATTGGAACCAAGGTCAGGGAACACCCAACGTATGATGGTACTTCGGAGGTAGACATTTTTCTTACCATCATGGAAGAGAAAATAGTGGTGGATCAAAGGATATCAGTTCTTGACTTATCCTTGTAGGCTACCCCCGCTAGATGGTGGGCCACTCACATAGCCTTAATTATGGAGTGGGAAGACATGAAGCAAGCCATCTAATGTCAATTCCAAAGTAGGGATCAGGTGAAAGAAGAAATGCATACATATTTTCAAGATGTGCAACTGTTCGATGGAAAATTTGACCCCAAAGTGCATATTGAGCATTGTTTAAAACAACGACAAGTTGTGGAAGTACCCTCTCACCTATAGGTTCAGGTATTTCTCCACTCGCTGGGTCCAATCCCAAAATATAGGTACATACATGAAGAGACCAGAAGATAAACAAGTTGTTGGAAGACCCTAAAATAATGGTTTTGCAAAGACTTCTCCTTCACAAGTAAGTACCTTGAGCTCAACACAGTTCTTCAAAGAATTCGAGAAATTTTTTTTAATGACATTTGCAAACAAATACCAAGACCAGTAGTATGTGTTGACCATGTTCAATTTATTCAGTCTAGTCTGAGTGTTGGCATAGGGGCACACCCAAGGTTCAACACTACAACAGTGAACTAACAAAACCCTAACTATCGGCCCTTTCGGCAACACCTGTGAAGCAAATGAAGTCTCA
Source organism: Picea sitchensis (assembly GCA_010110895.2). Taxonomy (NCBI): domain Eukaryota; kingdom Viridiplantae; phylum Streptophyta; class Pinopsida; order Pinales; family Pinaceae; genus Picea; species Picea sitchensis. The sequence continues at coordinate 66,764 of SNQJ01S0016177.1, forward strand.
CTCGAGGTAGAGGCAGGGGTAGTTGTAGGAATCAAATTTTTGCAACCTTAGCTGGGACACAGATCTATGATTATAACACTTAACAGAGCACTTAGTAGTTAAAATTCATCAATATCTAGTCTTAGTTATAGCGCAGTTAAACCCTAATTACAGAACATCACAATATTCAACCAAATCTAGCATCTAGCAACACTTAGCATGACAAAACAGATCAGATCTAGCAGATTCAAGAACTAAGCACATCCACATAGGTAAAATCCAACATTTACTCTTACCACTAAGCACAAATCAATAATAGATCTACCTATCATTCATCAAAGCACTTAGCAAGTTAACATATAAACACATCAAGACACCGCACAAAGTAGAGCAACACAGCATGTATGTGGTTCACCCCCACCCTGGGGTTACGTCCACCAACTCTTCGTCTTCTTTATTAGCTTCTTCAATCAGTTACATGCACAGAGCCACAAAAACCCTACTCCGCATAGGACAGGAGATCTGTATGCACCTCGCTAGATCCTCATTCCCCGAGCTAGGTCTAATCACAAAGCCTTCTTACAATCACTTGCACTTATCTCTACAAGTTCTTAGCACACAGTAAGCACAAAGCCTTACAACTCTTGATCACATAGATCCAACTCTAGCACTTAGCCATTCGTATCTCTATCACCTTATCACACTGGCTTCTCCTTACCTCGCCTAGCTTCTATTTATACATATAAAATAGGCCTAAGCATGGGTAAACCCATGGGCTGACATTCCCATACCCGTTACATAATCCCAAATCCCAAAAAGGGCCCTAAAGGGGGCCGAGATCCCGCGATATTTTTTTCATCTTGCACTCCGCCTTCGACAGCCTGTCAAAGTCCCAAAATTGGTCAAACATGACCAAGAATATTCAAAAATTGGTCAAGGACCAACACTGAGTCATGAATCTGATAAGATACCTATAACTTGCTGCAAAATTGATAAAGACCTAGACAAACCCGATGACTTAGAAGAACTCGGAAACTTAACTATTAAAGAAATGGAAGGTAGTGGAGAGATTCAGGATACTATACCTAGTCACACCTGTAGCTCCTATAACCATCCACTAAATTTGTGGAAAGTTAATATAGGGAGTACAAAGAATCCTAAGATAGTTTCCATAGGAGATTACTGGGAAGAGAAGACTATGAATGAAGTCCACAGCCTGTTGCTAGAGTATGAAGACTTATTTCCAAAATTTTCAAATTTGAAAGGTATAAAAGGAGCCATGGGAGAAATGAAGATCGAGTTAAAACCCAACTCAAAACTTGTGAAGCACATACCATACCTCCTTAATCCCCAAAAAAAGAGAAGGTCAAGAAGGAAGTAGAAAAAATGATTGCGACAGGGTTTATTTTTACGATCGAAGAAGCGGAGTGGGTTAGCCCCATAGTTATACAAAGAAAGAAGGATACATAAGACATTAGGGTCACTGTGGACTATAGAAGTTTGAATTATGCATGTGTGCACAATCTATTTCCGACACCTTTTAGTGACGAAGTGTTAGATCAAGTTGTGGGAAAAGAATCTTACTCATTTACAGACGGATTCTCAGGATATCACTAAGTCAGAATTACAAAGGAAGACAATAAGAATACTACATTCATAATTGAATGGGGGTTATTTGCATACAACATAATTCCCTTTGGCTTAAAGAATACCCCTACAATCTTCTCTCGGATTGCGATAGCAACATTTCAAGAGTTCATCCACAAACTTGTAGAGGTCTACATGGACGATTGGAAAATATACAACTTGCTAAAGGAACATGTAGGGCTATTGTGGTTAATGCTTGATAGATGTCGGGAATTGAAGATACCTTTGAACCTAAGGAAGTGCATCTTCTGTATACCACATGGAAATATGCTAGGCCATATTTTATGTCAGGAAGGAGTCCTGGTAGACCCAGCTAAAGTTGCAGTCATTCTAAACATGCTGCCACCTACAAGTGATAAAATATTACACTTGACACTGGGACATACAGGATATTACCTCAGGTTCATCAGAAGATATGAAACTATCACCGCACCTCTAGAAAAATTGTTGAAGAAGTCCAAAATATTTAGGTGGACAACAGAATGTGACAAATCGTTCTACATCCTCAAAGAAAAACTAAGTACTACACCTATCTTGATATTCCCCAATTGGGAAATTGAATTCCATGTACATGTGGACGCATAAGGAATTTCTCTGGGAGCCATCTTAGCGCAACTAGGGGAAGGAAATATGGACCACCCTATCTATTTTTTCAGCAGAAATATTTCGCAAGACAAACGCAACTACACAAGCACCGAAAGGGAAGGTCTAGATATGATTTATGCATTACAAAAGTTTAGACACTATTTGTTAGGCTCTCATTTCAAGTTTTTTACTGACCACTCTACGTTGAAGTAGCTAGTCAATAAACCAGTCCTTGAAGGAAGGATTTGCAGGTGGCTACTGCTCTTTTAGGAGTTTTCATTCGAAGTAATTGTCAAACCTAGAAGATTCAATGTAGGTCCAGATCACCTATCCAGGTTGGAGTCAAGGGAAAGTGGTGGAGCAGTGGATGATCAATTCCTAGATGCGGACCTATTCTGAATTGAGGCCATCCTAGAATATGTTGAATACATTGTTGTCTTCCTTAGTACAGGGACCTACCCAAACACTTACTTCCCAACCCAAAAACGACATATGGTGGTTCGAGCAACAGACTACCAACTGATTGCGGGACAACTTTACAAGTTGGGACTAAACAACATCCTTAGGATATGTGTCTTGAGCCACAAAAGGAAATATATCCTGTGGGAATGCCACAGTGGAGTTGCGTGAGGACATGTTGGAGGTAAATATACCACACAAAAGGTACTTCGAGTTGGATTGTGGTGGGCTACGTTATTTAAAGACGCTAAAGCTTATGCTAGATCTTGTGACACCTACTAAAGAGTAGGGAAGCCATCACGCAGATATGAATTACCCCTTCATCCAGTTAGAACACTTCGGGCATTTGAGAAGTGGGTTGTTGACTATATTGGACCAATCAACCCATTGGCTAAGAATTCAAAGGCTAGATACATCATTACCGCAACATATTACCTCATGAGATGGGATGAAGTAGAGGTAGTTCAAGATTGTTCGATAGATACAACTACTAGATTCATTTTTGAAAATGTCGTTACTCGGTTTGGATGTCGTAGAATCTTGACCAGTGATAAAGGTAATCACTTTATTAGCATCAAAATCACAAAGTTAACGATATAATTCCATATACAACACCATAAGAGAAATCCCTATCATCCACAAGCTAATGGTATAGTAGAGGCATTCAATAAAATTATGGAAAGAGGATAGACAAAAGTATGTTGCGCAAACAAGGAAGACTGGGATGATAGAGTTCTAGCAGTCTTGTGGGTGTACAGGACTACCACAAAGAAGCTACATAGGTATACCCCATTTCAGTTGGTTTATGGGAAGGAATTTGTTGTACCTACATATTTTATCACCCATAGTCTCTATATATCACAGGCTATAGAGATGACAGATGACAAATCGGTTGCACAAAGGATTGCAGACTTGCAGGAACTTGAGGAATCAATATTTTTAGCATATTTTCATCAGTTAGTTGAGAAATATAGACATAAATCTTGGCATGACAGGCACATTAAGTCCAAAAGATTTGCACAAGGGGATAAGGTACTACTCTATGACAACCGATATCATAAGCATCTAGGCAAGTTGCACATGCATTGGTTGGGTCCATGCATAGTTGCAGAAATCCGACACTCTCGTGCAGTCAAGATAGCGCAACTAGATGGTATCCTTTGACCAGGTTGGGTGAATGGTGCTCGCCTAAAGCCCTACATTTCTCATGTTTGAACCAAAGGAATGTTTCTCCAGTCCAAGGGACCTTGTACAGTAGTTAGATTTTGATTTTATGTAATTTATTTAATACATGTAATAACGTCAGAGTGTGTGAAGTGGCGCCACAACATATGTTTTTTATTTTAGTCTAAGTGTTTCTTATGTGCATAAATTCTTACTCATCCGCACAAGGTCGGACGAGTCACCATTCTATTAAATGAGATCATTAAATATGATGGAGACCCTCATTGTGGTTGGGGGGGGCGAATCTGAATTGTATCACAACCAACATACCATTCACATCATTTCTAGTCATACCCTTTATGGTAGCTACAGTAACTTGTCAAAACATTCCATCAAACCATAAACGCATGATACATTTATTTGGATGCCATCGATATCCCCGCAGGGATTCTCAACCGTTAAAATGGTAAGCCCCGCAAGTCGACCACGTCCCTGTCAGTCTTTTCATTAAAGTCAATATCACCTTAGGGATTTTACCATGTTATCAGTCCCATCGGACACCTAAGCCTAAGATTGCGTCGACCGATCTAACTACGAGCATCTTTATGAGCGAATACAGGGCTCTCCAGTTATCATGTTTATAAGATCTCGTGAACCCAAGGGAAATAATCATTGTTTAACGCAACTACCCTATGTTCTTGAGCTATCTGCAACCTAGCCTAATATGAGAAGTCCTCATCTCCCTATTCGCGACCTTGACCCCCAACTCATCTATTTTACCATCACTCTAGAGCCACCATGCCGAGAGTAGCAGGAGGCCGAAGTTCGACTCCCAAAGAGGAAATTCCAGACGAACCATATGATCCCAAGGTTGAGGTCATGATCGATGTCAAGGGAAAGGCCAAGCAATGAGTTCTTAAAAATATGTTGCTCTTCTTGACAAGGAGACCAAAAATCCACACAACATTGAAAGCCTTATATATATTTTCTAATTATATTTTGAACCATTTGAAGTATGGCATAATCATAGTTCTATATTACAGTGCTTCCTAATACTTTGAATCCTCAGCAACCAATTCAACAAAAACAATAAAGTAACACCTCTTTCTTTCCACAAGTACAAAATACTATGGAGAAATAACATTTCACAAGTCCTTTTTTTCTTCCTTTTTCTTCTTCATAAAAGAAAACATTATAACCATGCATTAAATTTAATTTTTAGTTATCCATGCACTAACCACATTGCATTCATTTTTTTATTTTCTCTCTTCTTTTTTAATGAACTAAAATTATGACTAATTTGGATGACAACCATACTTCAAGTTTTTATACTTATCCTCTTGCATAAATAAGTTTTTACAGGTTGTTGTAATTTATGACAAGCTTGGATGGAACAAGAATGAAATGAACATTTAAGGTTTGTTTGTTTGTTTTATCACAAATTTGGATAAGACAACAATTATTTAAGTTTTATTTTGTTTTCTTTTAAATTGTATACTCATTAATATTTTATAATTATCATGAATTCAAGTTTATTTTAGGGTATACTCTCTCCCCACTAGTTAAGATTGTATGGGTTTCCAATTTATAAATCTTAACTACAATAAGAATAATAATGGTTTGCTGATTTTTTTAAGTGGGCTTAATGGTTAAGAATATGTGTTTCCTTTTAATAGGTCACAAGTTCAAATCTAGAAGGGGGTAGGGTATGTATACCTCCATAGACTTTACCAGTTTCACGGAGGGGGTCCCTTGTGCCATAAAAAAGGGGGTCTCATACACCAATTTGATGTTTAGCTTGGTCATGACTTTAAAAATAGATTATTATTAATATTAATATTATTATAAAAATTAATTCCGACATTAAATATAAATAAATTATATAAGAACATTTGCATGGAGTTTTGGAATTGTCATGTCACTATTTTTTAAAATTTCTGTTTCATTCGTATTTTTGGACCAATATAAATTAAAGAAAAATCATGAAAGATAAGTTATAATTTCTTCCATACTTTACTAAGATTATAGGTTTTTAATCCATCATCAACAATTAATTGAAAAAATGCAAACAAGATTCATATATGTGAATGAAAAATATAAATACTATTGAGGATGGATATAGTTTATTCTATATAAAATAAATAATCATATTGAGTTGTATTAGGGGTATTGTCTCTCATATGGAATAGACCATAATGTCATTGTGAAAAGATAATACCAATTATACTATAACCATCCCATATCCATCTTAACTCCAAATCTATCAAGGGAAGAGAGGGATCAAATCTCTCGAGGTGAAAGACATTTTGAGAGTGCAAAACTTGAGGAAAGGTTAAAGGTTTGTAGCTCAAGAGATTTGATCCCTCTAGGTGCTTGATAAATTCAGAGTTAATATGGATCTAGGTTGGTTCTATATAACCAGCCTAGATCCATCTTAACTCCAGATCNTACTATAACCATCCCATATCCATCTTAACTCCAAATCTATCAAGGGAAGAGAGGGATCAAATCTCTCGAGGTGAAAGACATTTTGAGAGTGCAAAACTTGAGGAAAGGTTAAAGGTTTGTAGCTCAAGAGATTTGATCCCTCTTGGTGCTTGATAAATTTGGAGTTAATATGGATCTAGGTTGGTTATATATAA
>SNQJ01S0016177.1:73249-91679 GCA_010110895.2 Picea sitchensis
TGTGTTGATGAATCTTGTATGCACTTAATAACTCAATAAATTAGTAGTAGTTAGTGATTCCAAGAAAGAATTTGGCTTGGGATCATTACACTATGATAGGCCATGGGGTGGTCATGTTGAGTGAGGATTGTACCCACAACATAGTCTGAAGAACCTATCTCGATCTCAAATGGTTGTTGCAGGTCAAGTAATGAAAGCATTGGGGTTGAGCACAAACACTACTTCAGATCATCGAATTCTTTCTATTGGGACATGCCCCACACAAAGTTTTCCTTACCACCACCCCTGGTTACTTAGTTTAGGGCCCATGAAATATGGGAGAAAGCCAACACAAACCTATGATAGAAATTGGCAGGGCCTAGGAAGCTCTAAAGCTTAGTGAGCATGGTTGGGGCTGGCTAGACACGGATGACTTGGATTTTGGCTAGATCAACATGCACACCATGCACATCAACAATGTAGCCTAGGTATTGGACCTTGTCCATACCGAAAGAGCATTTTTTCAAGTTAGCATATAGCTTGTGTTACTGAAGAGTGTGCAGAACCTGTTGAATATGTTGCAAGTGTTATGCCCAAGACTTGTTGTAGATGAGGATCTCATCCAGATACACCACCAAAACATAATTAGAGAAAGGATGCAAGATATTGTCCATCATCCTCATGAAAGTTGTTGGGGCATTTGTCAAATCAAAGGGCATGACCAACCATTCAAAAGGACCTTCTTTTGACTTGAAGGCAGTTTTCCATAGATCTATTTGTTCTATTGAGAATTGATGGTAGACAGAGTTGCCCGGTAATCAATGCAGAGTTTCCAGGTCCCATCTTTCTTTTTCACCAAAACAATTGGGCTTCCACAAGGTGATGAAATGGGTCGGATGTGCCCCTTGTGGAGAAGTTCTTGTATCTGACGCTTAATCTCCTCATTTTCTAGAAGAGAGCGGTGATAAACTGGCCCATTGGGTAACGACGCATTGGGGGTCAAATTGATGGGATGCTTGACCTAACAGTGCAAAGGTACCCCAGTAGGTGATGAGAAGATGTCTTTGTATTCTTCCACAACCTTATCCACTTGCTTTTTTTGTGTGGAGCAGTCAGCCACAGAGGCCATAGATGTGGCAGCAAACTTTCGCTCACTCTGAGAGTGAATCATGAAGAAGACAAACTTCCTAGTCTGAGAAATGACCTTCCTGCATTACTTGGTAGAGATCAAGGAAATAACACTAGGTGGTGTTAAATTTAGAGATGATATTAAGTTATTTTCAATTTACTAGACAATAATAGCATAAGAAGGATCACTGAAAGAAACACAATCACAAGGTACATGGCATTTATCCTAGGAAACCCTAATGGGGGAGAAATCCCAAAAAAAAATTCCTTAATTTAGATTTCCAATACAATGCCAAAATAATAAACCAAACCACAAAGAATAACCAAGATTGAGCATGCACCTCTCTCTCCTTCTTCTGGTAACTGCAATCATCTTCAAAACTTGTGCACTAGATGAGTGACTTGAGTGAGTGTGTGAATGAGGCATCATACTCTCTTATTTATACTAGTTGATAGGTGCTAGGGTTGTGTCTTTTCACCAGCAGGGACAAATTCTTCTCTTAGTGGCTAAAACCACTTTAATTAGGCCTTGGGGGGCGACTTCTTAATTAACAACATATAATTAGGGTTTGACCAATCCACAAAATGGGATTTGGTCATTTTGTTGGCCCTTGGTCATGTATTAAGGAAGAAATCAAAGATTAAGGAAGAAGAAAGACAAAGTATGAAGTGTGTGGAAGGCACAAAAACCGAGGAAGGGTTGAAGTGGTTAAATAAACATAAGAGAAGGAACGAAGTAAAGAAAATCAAGTCATTGAAAGAGAAGATCAAGGAAGACAAAGTAGCAAAGAAGATATATCATGGACAAGTCAGCAAGTAGAAGAAGACACTAATGGGTGATTTGGAGCACCTCGCAGAGAAGAAGGAGGAACAGGTTGGCAAAGTCCTTAAAATCAAGGTTATGAGGATCTAGAGTTTTGGCAATGTGGATCTAGGGTTTTGGCACCTGGGCTTCAGTCTACAGTGTTTTAAGAGTCATGGAATGTATAAATAGAGGTCTATAAGAGTTGAGAAGAGAGAGGAGTGATAGTGGTGTTGAGTTGTAGAAGTGTTATGTTTTAAGGTATTCTTGTATTTTGGGTCTTCAGCTGAGTGCAAAGATTGACTCTACAGCTGGGTGCGCAGGGTTAGGAGATAAAGAGGAGAGAGAGAAGGATCTGAAGCTGAGTGCGCTGATAGAAATGTATATTTTCATCTATTCTATCAATAAACATAGTTTTGTGGACATATCCCTAGAGGGAGGGTGAACCACGTAAAATCTTGTTGTTCCATGTGGTTGATTCTTTGTTATTTATTACCTTTTATGTTGTTATTGCACTATTGTTTTTCCTGTCGAATATAAGAAGATATAATTTAATTCACAAAGTTAATTATAATATTGTTAAGAATCTCTAGGTTATTTTGCATTGTTGTTTTGGAATCATCTTTCATTTCCTTTGGTTGTAGAAACATGTGTCCTGCAACCCCCCTATTGCTACTTCGAGTGAGGCTTCATCTACTTCACAGGTGTTACCGTAAGGGCCATTAGTTAGGGTTTGTTGTTGCACTATTAGAGTTGAACCATGGGTCTTCCCTTATGCCAACAAATGGTTTTGTTGTCGGGACTAGGATCTTCTTGAGGGAATGTCAAGGTGGTTTCCATCGAAGACAGAGATTCAGAATTGGATATAAGAACAAGAAAGGGACTTTGTCGTAGCTCAGAACAAGATCCCTAACATTAGTACAGAAGACTGGTTGGGAAGGTACATCTTTATTGATGTGCAAGAGATTTTCTTTATAGGTGTTCATCAGAAGTTGTACAAGTGGTTAGCCAGACTAGCAGACACTCAGTTTGGAATCAGATCTAGACCACATATGGTTTGGACATGGGCGTTGATTAAGAAAGTCAAGAAAGTTGGTAACGTTGTGTCAAGGGAAGTGGATCTCTGGTTTGACAGCACTATTGGAGGGTACATTACTTAATTTGCTATTTAAAGAGTAGAATCATATAGTCAAGCATAGAGTTATTTCTTCAATGGACCTAGAGGAAAGTTTATACACTTTTTGAAGTTGAATATTAAGATGTTATTGCACAAGAGGAATATCTCGAAGATATAGTAATCAGTTGGATTTTAAAGCTAATGTTCAAGAATTCAGAAAAAGACAGTGACACAGAGATTGGACACACATGCAGTGGGAGATCATTCATAAATATTCCTCTTGCGAACCTGTTTAAGCAGAGTTACGGGCCATTAGCACAAGATGAAGAATTCTATAGTGGAGAAGAAGTAGAGGAATCAGACGAAGAGTATTCAGACGAAGAGTATTCAGATTTTGCAAGGGAAGAGGAAGTAGAATTTGAAGAACCTCGTCGAGAAGAACCAGGAACTTCATGTACTGAGCCTACTGTAGAATTAAGTATTACTACTCCTCCTGTTGTTTTAGTAGCATCAACTAACCAGAGTAACCAGAGTAATCAGAGAACTCATAGTACTGTCACAAGAAGTTTAGTACAGACTCAGTCGAGAAACCAAGGAAAATCAATGGTAGATGAAATGAGGTTACCTATTTTCAGAGGAGATGGATCTGAGGATCCTGACCAGCAGTGGTTCCTATGCGAAGCTGTATGGAGCATTAAGAAAGGCACCGACGAAGCTCTTAAGAGAGATCAGTTTAGTACTACTTTGAGGGACCGTGCACTGAGCTGATATATGAAGTTTGTTAAAGAATATGTACAGCCTAAAGCACTGAATGACTTTAAGACTCTGTTGAGTGCATAGTTCAAGAAGCCTAAGTCGGAGTCGCAGTGCATTACAGAGTTGAAGGAAATCGAGCAGAAGGTGACTGAACTAGTTTGGGAATTTGATTAGAGGTTTAAGACATTGACAGGTCGTTTAAGTTTTCAGATTCCAGACGAACAACATAAGGAATGGTTCATCGTTGCCCTCCTTCCACACATTAGATTTCCTCCAATGCAACAAAAGGTCGCTTCGTAGGTTGAGGCATTAGATATTGCCATGAAACTAGAAACAACCCATGTGGGATAATCCAGTTCAGGTATGAGTTAGATTTTGAATCAATTAACTAGTTTATCTATACATGTTGAAGACATGCATAAAGACAAAGGAAAAGAGAAAAGAGAAGACATATGGTGTATCATATGTAAAGCAGAGGGTCGTGAGAAAGAGAACTGTCCTTTATTTAGTGAATACTTGGCCTCTGGAGCCCCTAACCCTTTGAAGAAGGCTACTTTACCATGGTGTAAGGTATGTAGAACTAGACATTGCCTTAGTGAATGTTATTATATGAAAAAATATGTCCAAACACCCAGCAATATTTATTGTACATTCTGTAAATCTATGGGGCATGATGAGAAGGATTGTAGGGCTTATGACCTCGTGCATGAAAGGTCAAGGGATGTATATAGAATTCAAGGATAATTACAACTAGAAGGAAATGCTATGTAGTTCAATTCCCTAGGAAGAGGAAGCTTCACCCCTCGTGGTGGGTTCAGAGGAAGAGGATAAGGAGGAGGCATGGATCGAGGTATAGGTCATATTATTTTCTATAACTGCGCCCATCCAGGTCATTTGGGAAGGGATTTTCAGAACCCTTTTACTACTTGCAACTATTTTAATTCATTTTATCATGTCATTGAAGACTATCCAGTATTGTTAGCTAAAGTTCAGGAAAGACAAGGTGGAAACCAGCAAGTCCAGAAAATAACAGCTGAACCTCACGATCAAGAACCCAAATTTGCTATTATTACTAGAGGAGGCACTGTCACAGGAGAAGATAGGGTGACTCCAGGAAATACTACAGATGGATCAGGGATCAAAAGAGCTTCAGAGAAGGGACCATTGTTTGATACAAGGAAAGAAAAGCATACTTTTGAAGAAGCAAGAAGAGAAATTGTAGGTGAACATGATTCTTCATATAAGGCACAATCAGAAGTAAGGGAATTTGAAATTCCTCCATCATTTGATAATTCTGCCCCACCTAGACAAGGAAAAGAGGTAAGAAAGCTTATGGAATTCTTATATACTTGTATTGATTTGATTAAAGATGAAAGAGATGTGAAGGAACTACAACACCTAATAAGACAGTATGAAATTGGAAGAGTAGGTCCTCTGCTGAGTAGAGTTGTGAATCAAGTATCTAGAAAAAGGAGGACAAGCAAGGAACTACACCTTAGTGCTCAGATTGGAGACTACGACATGGACTATGTGGTCCTCGACCTGGGATTAAAAGTAAATTTTATGACGAAGCAGACTTGGGAATTGATGGGAAAACCTAAATTGATTTACTCTCCTATTAGGCTCAGGATGGATAATCAGCAGGTGGTGATCCCCTTTGGAAGACTAGAGCATGTCCCTATGGACATCAACAGAGTGAGGACATTTTCAGACATCGAAATGATCGATATTGTTGATGATAGCTGTCCCTATCCTTTGTTGTTGGGTATTGATTTGGATTTCACCAATTTGACTATTATTGACCTGAAAAAGAGAAGAATGACATTTGAAGGTGATGGCCTTAGGTTCATTGCACCTCTTGACCACGATGAAGGTCGCAGATACACAGAACCTATAAGAGAAGAAGACCGTGCCTATGAGCTAGAGAACATCTATAAACTAACAACAGGAAAACAGGATTATATTAAACCTATAGCAGATGGAAATCTAAGTTGGCGAAGTGAAAGTGCATGCTCATCAGATTCAGAAGAAGCATTGGAAAATTGGTTGAACATAATGTATGAAGTCTCTACGCGAAGGTGTGCTAGATTGACTAAATCAGTTCGCTGGATTGGCATAGAAGTAAGTAATCTTCCCACATTTTATGGATTGAATAATTTAGAGACATTTATATTTGAATTTGAAGGAATTGTAGTAGTACAACAGAGGTTGTTGGCACTAGATGAATCCTTGAAAGCAATGCCAACTAGATGGTGTGGAACACACAAGAAGAACATCGCGGAGTGGGTACAATTTTGCACCTTATTGATAGTGCACTTTTTAGACCAAGTTGAAGGTTGCGAAGTTCTATACATAGGTCAAATTTTTCCTAAGAACCATGTGTGAACTTGTGAGGAAGTCTAGAGCAACATTCCTAAAGAATAGTGGTTACATAAATTCATTAACACCTTGGATACTACGCCTATCAACTGATATCTTCAAACAGAACTGCACTTAGTCACTATAGATTGGTATGGTATGACTCAAAACTTTATAGCTACATTCCTGTTTGAAATTCAGTACCCCACAATAGATCAGGCTTTACAAATTGTAAGACAAAAGGTATTTGAGGAGGCACCTAACCCCCCTCTTGAACAAGAAGAAGATGAATAGAATGCGCCTCTTCAGTGTTTACAGGGTTGTTATAATATTAATGTTGATGAGGATGATGACCCTAGGAATGTGAACATTTCATAAACTGAAGGACAAAGAGATATAGAAGGGACAGGGATTGAATTATCTTTTGTTGGGCAACCTATTAAAATTAAGAAATTTAATATTGGAAGAGAGAAAGCACCTAAGTTGGAAAATGTTGGATACTATTGGGATGATGTTACTATTGGTAGGATTATAGAACTATTGCATGAGTATCAGGACTTGTTTCTAACGAAGTTCACATACATGAAGGGCATTAAAGGGCCCATGGGGGAAATGGAGATTCCTTTGAAATAAGATGCAAGGCCTGTCAAGAAGAGGCCTTATAGACTGAATCCCAAGTACAAGCATAAAGTTAAGACTAAATTAGATAGAATGTTGGAAGCAGGAATTACATAACCTGTCGAATAATATGAATGGATCATCCCTATGGTGGTCCAAGATAAGAAGATAGGAGAAATTAGAATCTGTGTAGATCTAAGGAAATTGAATGATGCATGTTTACATGATCCATTTCCTACACCTTTTACTGATGAAATTCTAGATGATGTAGGAGGACAAGAAGTTTATTCATTCACAGATGGATTTCCAGGCTATCACCATATCAGAATTGCTAAGGAGGATAGACATAAGACTACATTTGCAACAGAATGGGGTTCTTTTCAGTACACTATGATGCCTTTTGGTTTGAAGAATGCACCAGCCAACTTTTCCAGGGTGGTGGTAGAAGCATTTAAGGAATTTTTACATAAATTTTTGGAGGCATACTTTGATGACTAGATCGTTTTTAGTCAATTGAAAGATCATATTGAATGTTTGATATTAATGTTGGATAAGTGCAGGCAATGCCAGATTTCCTTGAACTTGAAGAAGTGTATTTTCTTTTCACCTTTTGGAGTGAGGTTAGGACACATTGTGTGTAAGCAGGGGTTGTTAGTAGATCCTTCCAAGATTGCTATCATTGTTGATCTACCTCCTTCTACTTCAGTTAGACAATTCCACACTGCATTGGGAAACACTAGATACTACAGAAAGTTTATTAAGGGTTATGCACAGATAAAAGAACCTATGGAGAAGCTATTAAAGAAGGATAGTAAGTTTCATTGGACAGAGGAATTCCAGCAGAGCTTCGACACATTAAAATAGAAAATGGTCACTACGCCTATTTTGGTTTTTCTAGATTGGAGTAAGGAATTCCATGGTCATGTCAATGCTTCATCCATTGCATTAGGAGCATTTTTAGCACAGCCAGGTGTAGGAGATATTGGCCACCCTATATCCTTTGCTAGCAGGAAGCTTTCTACATCTGAAATGAATTATACTACCATTGAAAGAGAAGGCTTAGCTATGATATATGCGCTGCAGAAGTTTAGAAACTACTTATTGGGAGGACATTTTAAGATGTTTATTGATCATTCTGCATTGAATTACTTAGTCAACAAGCCAATGTTGAGGGTAAGAATATGCAGATGGTTATTATTATTCCAGGAGTATGACTTTGAGATAGAATGAATAAGGGACCTGATCACTTATCCAGGTTAGAACATGGAGAGGAACCTACCAGTTTGGATGATACATTACTAGATGCACAATTGTTGGCCATCATGAAAGTTAATGATAACTTCACCGAGATAGTCCATTTTCTGTCCAAAGGAATGGCACCTCATGAGTATACAGTTATTCAGAAGAAACAGTTGGTAGTCCACGCTGCATATTTTCAACTTATAGCTGGGCAGTTATATAAGATGGGACCAAATGAGATCTTAAGAAGATGTGTTATGGAGTCAGAAAGACCATTGATTCTTGCAGAAGCACATGAAGGCATCGCAGGAAGAAATTATGCAGGGAAAGAAATAGTGCATAAGGTTCTCAGAGCTGGCCTCTAGTGACCCACTTTACATAAGGATGCTAAGGAATACTACAGAGCCTGCGATGTATGTCAAAGAGTAGGGAATCCTTCTAGAAGGGATTAGATGCCTTTAGCACCTCATATAACTTTACAAGAATTTGAGAAATGGGTTATTGACTTTGTGGGACCTATCAACCCACCAAGAAAGCGCACAAGAGCTCAATATATCATCACTGCTACAGATTATTTGACCAAATGGGCAGAAACAAGAGCAGTTAAAGACTGTAGTGTAGCTACAACTACGCGGTTCATCTTTGATGATATCATAACCAGATTTGGATGCCCGAAGGTCCTTATGAGTGATCAAGGCACACACTTCATTAACAAAACTATTGAAGCCTTGACTCTGGAGTTCAAAGTTCACCATCAGAAGAGAACACCATATCACCCATAGGCGAATGGTGCAGTTGAATCTTTTTACAAGATTTTGGAGATAGCGCTGACTAAGATTTGTAGTGTTAATAAAGATGATTGGGACTTGAGAATTCCAGCAGTGTTATGGGATTATCGAACTACTTGAAAAAATTTGACAACGCAGACTCCCTTCAAGTTAGTTTATGACCAGTAAGCAATGGTACCTATGGAATATTTGGTTCCTAGTTTAAGAATTGCAGCATTTACATGTATGGATGACACCGACGTTGTTCAAGACAGACTTGCACGGTTAATGGAACAAGAGGAAGACAGGTTCATTACAGGATTTCATCAACAGGTACAAAAAGAACGAGAAAAGGCTTACCATGACAAACATATCAAGAGTAAAGCATTTAAATAAGGAGATTTGGTACTTTTATATGACAGCAAGTTCATGAAGCATCCAGGAAAGTTCAGGACACATTGGCTTGGGCCATTCGAGTTTTTCTATGTTACAGAAGGTGGAGCTATGCAACTGAAGACTCTTAATGGAGAATGGAAGGATGGTTTAGTAAATGGGATTCGGTTGAAGTTGTATTGCGACAACCAGATGCCTCGCAACTCTCAGTAAAAGCAAAAGAAGAAGGATCTAGGTACCAGGTGTAGTTGAAATTGGGTGCCAGACACAGAAAATACAGTATGCACATGATAGGGAGGGACAGAGCAGAAAGCACATGCTGCTCTGTGCATTCTGTAGTTGAAGTAATACATAGGGCTCAACCCTCCAGTGACTCGAGATGAGTCACATGTGAGTGTCGGGGGTCTGTTGGCCCTTGGTCATGTATTAAGGAAGAAAGTGAATATTAAGGAAGAAGAAATACAAAGTATGAAGTGCGTGGAAGGTACAAAAATAGAGGAAGGGTCGAAGTGGTTAAAGAAACATAAAAGAAGGAACGAAGTAAAGGAGAGAAAGTTGTTGAAAGAGAACATCACGGAAGACAAAGCAGCAAAGAATATAGATCGTGGACAAGTTAGCAAGAGGAAGAAGACACTAATGGGTTCTTTGGAGCACCTCGCGGTGAAGAAGGAGGAACAGGTTGGAGAAGTCCTTAAAATGAGGGTTATGAAGATCTAGGGTTTTGGGCAATGTGGATCTAGGGTTTTGGCACCTGGGCTTCGATCTAGGGTTTTCTATGAGTCACAAAATGTATAAATAGAGGTCTAGAAGAGTTGATAAGAGAGAAGAGCGGCAGTGGTGTTGAGTTGTAGAAGTTTTATGTTTTAATGTATTCTTGTATTTTGGGTCTTCATCTGAGTGCGAAGATTGACTCTACAACTGGGTGCACAGCATTAGGAGATAAAGAGGAGAGAGAGAAGGATCTGCAGCTGAGTGCACAGATAGAACTATATATTTGCATCTATTATATCAATAAACACAGTTTTGTGGACGTATCCCTAGAGGGAGAGTGAACCATGTAAAATCTTGTTGTTCCATGTGGTATATGCTTTGTTATTTATCACCTTTTATGTTGTTATTGCACTATTTTTAAGAAGATATAATTTACTTCGCAAAGTTAGGTATAATACTGTTAATAATCTCTAGGTTATTTTGTGTTGTTGTTTTGGAATCATCTTTCATTTCCTCTGGTTGTAGACACCTCTGTCCTGCAACCCCCCTATTGCTACTTCAAGTGAGACTCCATTTGCTTCGCAAGTGTTGTTGTAAGGTCCAATAGTTAGGGTTTGTTGGTGCACTGTTAGAGTTGAACCCTAGTTCTTCCCCTTTTCCAACACATTTACAAATCCCAACATGATCAATCCACAAAACGGGATTGATCTTATGAATAATACCTCAATAATAAATATAATACTCTTTGCAGTTACAATATATCAACACTCCCCATTAACAATAAGGTTATTCTACAACATCGTTAGGAGAGAGAGAGGGAAACAACATCAACATCATCTGGAACACTAACTAGCATATCTATAAATCATCATAATTTTGTCTCATCATCATTCACAGCATGGAGTTGTAGTAGCATCATCATCATCTACATCAACATGAATTAGTATAACACTAATACATCATCATCATCAATAATATCAAAAACAACAACATCATCACATCATAAAGGCTGGAGTAACAACATCATCACAGCACGAAGGTTGGAGCAACAACATCATCATAGCACGAAGGCTAGAGAAACAACATCATCATGAAGCAACAAAATGAGGGAGGTGTATCAAAAACATTTTGTGGTACTCTGACAGTCCCTAAGGAGTTTCCTAGGAATCATAATATTCCCTAGGATATAAAACCCTAACAAAGATACCACATGGTACTCTGATAGACCTTCCTTACTGTACCTTTGGGATCTTCCCAAGAACCATAAGATTCACTAGGATTACAAAAATCCTAACGGAGCTACCACTATTGACCACAGCTAGCATATACATGCACAAGTACTCTGACAGACCGTCCTTACCGGACCTTCGGGATCTGTCTAGGGATGATCAGTCCCCTAGGATATAAAATCCTAACTGAGCTACCCATTGTTGGTCAGTATACAATAGTATCATCAACATCACTCCCCCTTTCAAGGGAGGTCCTTTCGGACTATACCAAGCTTGTCTCAAAAGTGCTCAAACTTTACATGAGACAGAGGCCTTGTCAACACATTTTCAACCTGCTCATCTATGCCAACATATTGGAGCTTTATGGCTCCTCTCTGCACCATATCACAAATGTAGTGATACCGTATTTCTATGTGCTTCGACTTGTCATGGAACACATGGCTCTTTGTCATCTTTATGCAAATCTGGTTATCACATGGAATTACGGTTGCTTCCATCTCCAGGTCAAACATACATGTCAACAAATTCCATAGTCGTATGGCTTAAAAACTGGTGGAACATGCAACAATGTATTCTTCTTCTTCTGTGTTGAGAAAAATACTAGATTTCTTCCTACTCTGCCATGAAGTCATGGCTGACCCCAGACTGAAACGACATCCTGAAGTGATCTTTCTGTCAGAAACACTTCCGTCCCAATCTGAATCGGTATAACCAATTAGTCTGAATTCATGATCTCCATCATAACAAAGACCAAAGTCCAACGTACCTTTAATGTATCTCATCACATGTTTTGAAGCAACAAGGTGAACACATCTGGGTTCTACCAGATACTGACTCAAGGTGTTCACATCAAAACATATATCTGGCCTGGTGTTCATCAGCTACATATATGATCCAATGATATATCTATACAGCATAACATCGACCAATTTTGATGAAGTATCAACCAGGAGATTCAACTTTGTTTCCATGGGTGTATTCATGGATTTAAACTCCAACATATCAAACCTCTTTAATATTTCAACTGCATACTTCCCTTGGTTAAGTAATATCTTCTATGGGCTCTTCCAAACCTCAATACCTAAGAAATAATGCATTAGGCCTAGGTCTTTCATCTCAAATTCTACAGCGAGCTTCTTCTTACAATCGGTGATGAGATTTTCTTCATCTGTCAAGAAGAAATCATCTACATATAGTAGCAACATCATTGGCTCGTCATTCATAACCTTGAAGTAAAGGTTAGAATCAATTTACTCTTGGTGAAGCCCAAGCTTGTCGGGAAACTATAAAATCTCCCATACCAAGATGTAGGATCTTTCTTCAACACGTACAGAGCTTCATTCAATCTGCAGACATGAGTATTTATATCTTCAATCTACAAATCAAAATTTTCAAATCACATTGTACCATCCTGGTACACTTGCTTCAACTCCAACTTAATATGCATAATCATGTGTTAGCTCTGTGTGCTTTCTGCAAAGAACTATCTGTCTCACTACCTGAGAGTATGTCCTCTACTCTCCCTACAACTATTCCTCTGTAACTGGGACTCTGCACTTGCAGTTTCTCTGAAGCCGAGAATGGTTGCTCCATTCTCACAGTGACTATTGAAATCTGGGAGTAACTCCTCTACCTCATCATGGCAACAACTTCATCTTAAATTGAGAGTGGCTCATGGAGGTAACTCTATCTGCTATTGTAGTCATGTCTCCATGGCCCGATTAATGCACTGCACCAACAACCACTCAATTTTAAATATGGGGATAGCTCCCCCTACATCTCATAACGTATATGAATCATGGTTGTTCTGGTTGTCTTCATGAATACTAGAACTATTTCTTCAATTACTAGAGTAAGTGTCTCATCATATTCTTCTTCCCTTTTTCTAGGAGAATCCTCTGGAAACAAATAATCTTTCTGCATCTTTTATCTGCAACATGCTTGATCTGTTAGATCAATCTTGGAAGTCAACATTGAATTCCCTTCTAGTTTCACGAAAGAATCCATATCCCAGTCCTTCTAACTAGCTACCTTCTCTGACACTGAAACACGAGAATCTTCCGAGGATATTTTATGTCTCCTAGAGGTCTATGAAGCTACGATCTAGTCTTCTCAATTAATGGAATTTGTCTCCCAGTCCTGGAATATGTCTCTTCATCTGATCCTTTCTAAGATCGGACTTACTCTTGATTTCTTCTGAGTCTACAAGGACTTCATCATCTCTTACAGGATATACTCGGTGTTGAATACCAAGTCTAAATATGAAAAGCTGAGTCATACTTCAGAATGAATTATGCTTCCTGTCAAGGTGGATTCATTATCCTTTGACCAAGTCTTCTGTGAGTTTGGTCATATTTGGAGCCTTCTGCTCCTTACAATTAATATCCATATGAGATACTCTGGATCTCAAAAACAATTTCTTCTTCATCTTCTTTGGTACATGAATGTATATGGTCATGTACATAGTCTGCTTTATGTCTCATCTAATTTGTTTCCTTTTGCAACCTTCACTATAGCCTCATCAGGTTTATCACATGTGACCTAAAACAAGGTCAACAAAACAACAAGCAAGAATAATACTCTTTTGATAATAATAATAAAACAATAGCACGAATAATATTCATAGTATCTCCTTTAGATCTATCACTTGTGATATGTCTTAAACAAAGATCAAAAGTAAGGAATACAATATGAAATGAGATCAACACTCTTCTAGTGTTGTGATCAAACATTCCTCCATGGTAGCCCAGAACCAACACAAGAAGTTTCTCCTAGAGGGGATGTTATTGTATCTAGTAAATGATTACAATAGGTATTTATCTTAATATGCTCACATGCTACCAAGTATAATACTTTTCAAATACTACTACCTCAACTATAGTGTTTACTTGTAATGTGGTAGTTATCAACTTGTCATGTGCAAATTTGAATCTTGTCAACTTAATCAATCAAACCTGGAACCTCGAGTCTTGTAATGAGTGTGTTTCTTTTATTTCAGGTCTCCTTCACTCAAGATGACACGTGGTTTATTCAATATGTCCTATGTACTAAGACAATATGCTATCTTGACTGAATTCTAAGTTAGAGAATAAAATCTAATCTCAATCTAATACCTTGAATTTAATTTTGACCAAGGGTTAGTATGATGGTCATAACTTCAACATATAACCTAGATGTCAAGATAATGTCATAATGAATAGATGGATATAAAATGATCAAACCTGAGGTGAATTATTCCTATGAATGTGTTGGATCTGAGATCCTTTTGGATCTATGACAAAAGATCCCTTCTCCTACAAGTACCCTTTAGAATAATAATTCATTTTAAACATATGTAAGTACATAATTATGATAGTATCTTGCTAGGGTAAGGTGCACTAGGACAATAACACAACAGTCTCAACACTTCACAAAAACTTTTACTGCAACTAGTTCTACAACTGCAACTGCAACTGCAACATCAACTTAGGGTTTCATGAGGAAACCTTAATTTTTCAACTTTCAAAATTTGGAATCATAATCCAGGAACTAGATTCGTTGAGCTGAGGTGAGTGGGATGGAGCAATTTGATTTAAAAAATTTCAAGTTGTACCCCTTAAAACTTGACCTGCACCATTCTGGACTGTACTTCTAGTACTAGTTTTGGTTTCCTATTTTTTTGGTTTTCTCATACCAACCAAAAACTAGGGTTTCACTTTTTGGAGGCTCTGGAAACTTAAAAGGTGTGTTCAAGGTGCCAATGAGTTTACTAGGCTAGGGAGCACTTTCCTAGATAGGTTTTAGGTTGAAATTATTTTCCAATAAAATGCCCTAATTTTCTTGTATGACAATATTGACGTTTTTGGTTACCCAATGAAAGGTGCTCTACTTAGTTTAGCTCTGATACCATGTTAAATTTAGATTTGTTATTAGGTTCTTTTCAAATTACTTGACAATAATAGCATAAGCAAGATCATTGAAAAAAACACAATCACAAGGTACATGACATTTATCCTGGGAAAACCTCATGGGGTAGAAAACCCAGCAAAAAATTCCTTAATATAGATTTCCAATACAATGCCAAGATAATAAACCACACCACAAAAAATAACCAAGAATCAACATGCACCTCTCTCTCCTTCTTCTGGTAACTGCAACCATCTTTAAAACTTGTGCACTAGATGAGTGACTTGAGTGAGTGTGTGAATGAGGCATCATCCTCTCTTATTTATACTAACTGATAGGTGCTAGGGTTGTGTATTTTCACAAAGCAGGGCCGAATTCTTCTCTTAGTGGCTAAAACCACTTTAATTAGGCCTGGGGGGAAACTTCTTAATTAGCAATATATAATTAGGGTTTGACCAATCCACAGGGGATTTGGTCATTTACAAAGCCCGACATGGTCAATCCACAAAAGGAGATTGATCTGATGAATAATAGCTCAATAATAAATATAATACTCTTTGCAGTTACAATATTTCAACAGGTGGGACTACCTTGGGTATCTTGTACAATTTCATGTTTAAAGTAATAATAACATTGCGAGGCCTAGACTCATATACAACATGATGTTTCCATAAATAAGTTTGGCCCAAAATAACATCACCAACTTCAAGGCAAGCAACATCACACAATACCTCATCTTTGAATGGATTGATGTCGTACGACAGGAGACACGGTTGGATGACGTAAAGATCACTTCCTTGACAGAGCCATCCAATGGTGTAGGGATACGGGTGTGGCATTGTCTGTAGGGTTAGTCTCTTGACGACCTTGGCTGAGATGAGGTTCTTATGGCTACCACTATCAACGATGAAGTGCAGCAAAGTGTCTTTCACCCACATATGTGAATTAAAGAGACGGTCATCTTCCTCTGGTTCATTAGGTTCACCAAACTGGATCTTGGTGGTAGAAATGATGTCACTAGGTTCTGCATCAATGATCTTTCTCCCCTTTTCTGGTTCTGACTCAGAGTCGAAACCCACGTCTGATTCAAAGGCTTTTACCTCGGCCACCAATCACTTCTTTGAGTGGCAATAAACAGTGTTATTCTAGGGGCTCTTATGGAAGTCAAACCACTTCCTGATATATTTCTTCATCTTCCCTTTGCCCTTCCTTTCTTGTGGCTTAGACTAGTTTTATTGAGGTTTCCCATCTTTGCTCTATCCTTTGTTCTGTGAGTTGGGGCTACCCTTTCCCTACTTCTGCTATGAGGGGTTCCCAAAACCAAACTATCGAGTCTTTTGTTTAAGCTTATGCTCGATTTTGAAGACATAATGATAGGTCGCGCCCAAGGATGAGATGTCTAAAAAATCCATTTATGTTTGGATGTGTTTATGAAAACTGTCGAGGTACTTAAGCACTAGATTTCGCTCAGAATATTTGATACCCATCTTGGTTCGCAAGGTATGGAAGACATTGGTGAACTCTGGCACTGTTTGGTCTCTTTCCTTCCGCAATGTGGTCCATCTTGTATACAAGTCATCATAACTTCCAATAGGGTAGTATTGTTCCTTAATAGCATCCCTGAAGGAACCCCAAGTGGGTGCAACTGCAAATAATCTGGAGCCCTCTATTTCATTTTCTTATAGAAATTCTCCCACCAATCTTTGAAATGGGGGACGACCTTGAGGAGCAAAAGTGTAATATTTTCTCTATCGAAAAAGTTGTGGATAGAAAAATACCTTTCTGGAAGGTTTAACCATTTATCTATGGCATATGCATCTATTTGACCTTCAAGTATAGGAATATAAAAATTGATTTCTACCTTGAAGGGGGCGGCACCTCCACTTGAGGTGGATGTGTCTCTTGTCAACAACTGTCGAAGGATTTGTGCAAAGTTGTCCATCATCTAGTTCCTTTGTCGCTTAAGGATTCTTCAAGAAACATTTTGAAAGGATATCCTATCATTTTGTCTTTATTTTTTCCCGTCATGGAAGATTTATCGGGCGTGTGAGAGTAGGTTTCCTCAAGAGAAACAATATCGAGACCCAAATCTCTATACCATGATCGAGTCAAGGACATGCATTAAAAAAATGACAAGGAGCAGACCACTCTGATACCACTTATCCGGATTTATGAGCGGAACAAAATGAAAACACAGATTTATAATGTTAACACAGAGACACAATGAACAATAATATAGATGCAGCAAAAACTTGACTTCTATTAAATAAGAAATATGTTGAAACTGTAAAATGCAGACTAAAAACAAACTTGCTAGAATGGTGGTAGCTTATCTCTGAGAAGATATGTGATGGCAATGCTCATTCGCAAGAAAATGAGTACAATGAGGCTCTGAAGGAATTTTTACATTAAACATGAATATCAAAACCCTAGACATCCAAAAAGTACCTAACCCTAGGAGATGAAGCGCCAAAGTCATGTGGGCACTGTTCAGGTAAGTTAGTACATCAACTTCCCAAGGTCGTAACTTTTGCATACAATCTTCGTTTAGGGTGAACGATAGATGATTGGAAAAGTATTGACAAGGATATTCATTTAGGTTGATTAATTAGAGCCTTTGGCTATGTTTGAGGTGCTTGATCGTGAAAAAACATCATTTATGCCCTCAAAATGGTCCCAGAAGTCCGATAACCGAAAAACTGCAAAAAATTGTAAGTTGTCAAAAAAATGTTTTGAGCCAATTGGACAAGGTGGATGGTCACTAAGATCGTCCTGGATCACTGCAATATTGGAGTCAAACAAGGTTTTCCCTTGTCCCCTACCCTTTTTGGCATATACATTGACAAGTTAGAAGATTGTTTGGAAAAAGCAAGTTGTGTCGGCCCTACTCTCACTGGTATAATCATCAATCTTCTTCTTTATGCCGATGATATGATTCCTATGGAAAGGAGTCTCCATGATCTTGAAAACCAACTACGAATCCTCAAGTATTTTTTCTCCAATATGGGAATGATTGTTAATACTAATAAGACTAAGGTCATGATTATTAAATCCAATAAAATCACTTATGATACCTTCGTATATGACAACAACAACTTTGAGGAAGTGACTTCATACAAATATCTTGGAATTGATATTCACCACAAGCTCAACTGGAATTATAGCATTCAGAAAAGGATTATTGGGGGATGGAAAGCTTATTATGGGCTTGAAAAAAATTGTAATTCAACTGATCTTTGGATTTGGGATAAGAAGAAACTCTGAGATTATCGTTACATGTTGTTATTCTTTATGGATGTGAAGTTTGGGGCTGTAGTATCTCTCGTGAATCCTGGAGAAAGATAGAGAAAATACAAAAGAATTTTATAACCTATAATCTCAAAATTAAAGGAAATACGCCCTATCCCATCCTCCTCTTAGAAACAAGCCTCTCCCCCATTGAGAGCAT
>SNQJ01S0016177.1:91729-148869 GCA_010110895.2 Picea sitchensis
AAAAGAATTTTATAACCTATAATCTCAAAATTAAAGGAAATACGCCCTATCCCATCCTCCTCTTAGAAACAAGCCTCTCCCCCATTGAGAGCACGACTATGACTAGATACCTAATGTATAAGAACAAGTTAAACAACATGGAAGACAAGAAGCTTCCTAAAATTGCTTAAAAATCGAGTCATAACCACCATCAACTCAAGCGAGGATGGCATAAAGATGTCCAGTCTTGGCTAAACTATTGGGGAATCATGGAATACACTATTTTGCAGACTAAAGATACTATTAAAAATATCATCAAATCAAAATTTAAGGAGAAAATGTGGTGTGATAAAGAGTTGAGGAAAAAAGAAAATTAAGGTATTATAAGGATGTAATCAACCCTAATCTAGAAGATCAAAATTATCTATATGTTTTGACAAGTGTAAAGAAAAAAATAAGCATTGTTAAGATAAGAACAAATTCTCATGAGCTCCATCGTGAAACTGGACATTGGTTAATTCCTAAAACGCCATGGGATGAAAGAGTGTGTCACCTTTGTGACACTAAGAAGGTTGAAGATGAAAAACACTTTCTCTTAGATTGTCCAGCCTATACCCAGATTAGATCTCATTTTCAAAATATTTGTCACTGCCAACCTTTTTAATCTCTTAACTCAATAAAACTATGGTGATCTTGGAAAGATTCTCTTAATTCTTTTCGAGCACAGAAACAAAATTTTAAAGAATCGCAAATAATCACTTACCTTCTTAAGATATGATAAATCAATTCAGTCTTAGTAGATATTAATCATCATCATTATCATCATCATATAATAAACATATCAATATAAATTTTTAATATTTTATTATTATTATTTTAACATTTTTTAAATTATTATTTTAATGTCTCAACTCAATAATAATGTTATATTATTCATATAAAATCCTATACTACATTGCCTAAAATTTATATACAACAAATACATAAATTCCTTACTACATCATGAAAAGATAATTTATAATTATCCTCAAACAATAAGGCAATCTCACCCATGAACATTGCAATTTGATATCTTCATATCCAACTAAAAAGAATGGTAATGAAATATTTATCCTTATTTGCTCCTTATTAAATTTAAAAACCATGTAAAAATCTGTGAGAGATGTTGATATTGATATTTTATTGATTATATTTTTTAAAAATAATTTTAACTTTTTATTATATTTTTTAAAAATAATTTTAACTTTTTATTATATTTAATGATAAAATACTCAAAATTATAAAATTTAACCGTGTAAAAATCTGTGAGAGATGTTGATATTGATATTTTATTGATTATATTTTTTAAAAACAATTTTAACTTTTTATTATATTTAATGATAAAATACTCAAAATTATAAAATTTAATAGTATACAAGAAAAATCTTCATCTTATCCACTTCCAAATTTCCGTCGTATGATGCTCTGTTCGTCGTTAAGTAAGTGGATGGAACTTTCCGGCGTACGATGCTTTCTTCCTCGTCAAGTAAGTGGATTAGTAGTGGGATGGAACCATGGATGATTTATTCCAGAGATTTCCTATTGGCTTGTGACTCCATGTTGAAATCTTCGAGAGCAAGAAAGTTCCACATTAAATTTTTCAACGAAAAACTATGTTATGGTTATCCATTTGTATAATTGCATTTCTCCTTGGCTAGGTATGAGGGTTGGAATTTGGATTTCTCTTTATTAGTCAAACAATTTTATTTATTTTTTATGTTTTGAATATTTATATAATTTTATATTTAAATTTGTGTTTTTCAACGATGTACTCTAAAGAAGATAAAAATAGTATAAATTTTCAAACATGTCATTATGCTTGCCAAGATTGTTAAGATATTTTTAAGAAAACTTAACTACTTCCCTCGAAGAAAAACTTGTGCAAAAAATTCTTCATAAATAAAATGGAAATCTAAAACTTATTGTTGTAGTTAATACAATTTTGATTCGAAAGAAGATTTTAAATACTCTATATGATTGTTTCTCTCTTTTTATCTTCATTCTACTTATATGTAGTTTTCCACCCATAAATAAAACTAGGTATGGATTAACTGAAGGTCAATTCCAACATATTGTTACCTTCAAGCAAACTCTTTACTAGGGAACAAAAGAACCATTACTGAGATTTACATCAACATAATATTCTACTCAAGGTATCTTTTATTAGAGATACACTAGATTCACAAGGGTATAGAAAAATAAGAGATATCCAGAACAAAACTTTTAAAAGTGCAAATTTTCCAAAAAAATAATTGAGATCCAATCATTCAAAAGGGCCAAATATTTACCAACATAAGTAGGATTTCCCCATCTAACTTTAGGTTATGAGTCTGAAACCCCAATTGATTTCTGCAACTAAACCAAATTCACAATATTAATCACCATATTTTTGTTCCAATAAAGGTGTAAATTTCATTCAAAAGGACTAAATCTTCAATCACCAATTGGAATTATTGAACTCTAAAGCCGGATAATAAAGGGCGAGAGCATATTACATACTTAATCACCCCAGGGAGAGCATATGACGCAATACGACAACTCCGCGTCGAGGTCCTAGTGATCAACAGGATTCGGATTGCTTCCACCCATTGCATGCCTAAAAATACCCCATGCGAACCACCGACCGAGCTCAGTCATGCATGCTCATACTAGGGCGACAATAACCGTGGATGGGTCAACCTGAAATGCGTTGCATCTGTATCTGCACAAGGTGATGGGTTTATAACTGCATATGCATCTGCAAGTTGTTGTGCTCCTTTCTTTGCTACTACCTATTATGGCTCTAGGACTAGGTCTAGAATTGGTGTATCCTGGAATCTCAGAAACGTTGTTTAGCAACTCTGGTAACAGTAAACAACTACTCGTGAATTAAGAGTGGAGAGTTTGAGCAAGAAGATAAGATGTGAACTAAAGAACCATTGGTCCTTAAACTTGTAGAATTGCCCCATCCGACTTTAGGTTATGGGTTTGAAACAACAATTGATGACTACAAATAAACCAAATTTGCGATATTAACCTCATACTTCCATTCCAATATCAATTCTCTATAATAACTTGTACCCATCTATGTAAAAATGGATTTTTTTGTTTTAAGCATTTTCTTCAAGATGTTCAGATAGTATCTTCAAATACTAGTAATAGGACACCAAGTTGAAATATATCAGTTAATATCAATAAAAGAGTGAGGGATAAAGCTATTCATTGAGGCACATATTTAGACAAGAATCCACCATCAAATACACCCTTCCCAGACGTACAACATATTAGAGGACTAACTCGGATATGGAGTAAATGGTGGTGCCATTTAGAGGCATCAACTGCTTCAAGCTCCCTCTGTGTCAAAGATATCGCATGCTACTCATGTCGCGGTGTTATAGGCCGAACAAGAAGAAAATCTACTAGCGGGAAAATCCCCCCTTTAACTACACCAGGGTTTAAGATGTAGACAGAGCAAATGACTGTCTAAAAGTTAATCTATTCTCTATTTTACCCCAAACATATCAAAACAAACAAAAAGAAATAAATAATAGAAGAGATCATGTAATTGTACCTTTGATCCCACGTCTGGTTATGCTCTCCTCAAGCTTGGTAGTTCCAATGACTGCACGTCTCCTCCCAAGGCTGAACTGCATCCAAATATAGGAAAACAAGGACTACAAGCATGTTATTATATTCATGAGTTAGGGTTAGATATCAAATGCTAAGTATAAATCAATGGAAATACACATAACATCATCATTTGGGACAAGAAAATGTGATTCTTTTATTCATCATACAAATACTGAAACTTACAATATGTGTTGGCCACCATTCCGCGAACCTGGTCCGGGATCCTCTATACCATGCTCCAAGTGAACCTTGAATAGGCCTCTTCTCTCAATATTATGATCACCTCAAAGGAAGGAAATGGATTGAATGGAGGCAGAAGGGGCTGATGAGGGAATGTTGAGGCAATATCTCACAAAAGGTAGCAAAATCTTGGGCAAGGAGGGGAAGTGAAATTGGGAAGAGTTTCATTATTCTTATGCTTGGATGTGAAATGAGACCCCAACACCTCCTTTTATATGAAAAAATGATGGTTATTCGATTGGGTGACGGGCCATAACAGGTGAATTGGTTGGGAAACCTCCAATAGCCTGTGAATTTCAACGAATTCCTTGCAACTTCTTAATTTTTCAACTTTTGCAAGCATATGCGGGTTGTAATGGTGCAACATGCCTATGTACGTGAGTTGTAGTGTCGTATAAAGAATATGTGCGCAGGTTTTAATGGTGCAAGGCGCGTACATCTTCTAAAAAATGGTTTTTTAAGAAGAGCTTATCAGCAGTGCTTTGGAAAAATATCCAAGTAAGAGGGCCAAGGCCATATATGCATGGGTAGGGAATTTTAAGGCTATAACATATGCCCCCTAATGTGTGAGGACAGAAGAGCAACTGATGACCGAAATACATTACAATATCTTCACCAATGTGTGAAATCGAGTGAGCCCGAGACCAGAGTTTGGGAGGTGCCATCTGCAAAACAAAAATTGTCTCTCTAAGGCGGGCATACCCATGCTCGAGATGGAGTAAATCATGGTTTCCAATCAAATACACTACAGATCCATGTCATATAACTATATAAAGTGTATCCGTGAGCAATACACAACGGATCTACATCTCAAAATCAATTGAATATATACAAGCATAGTATTCATGTTCGAGAAGTTAATGACGCATGTGGCTGGAGATGAGGCCTTCAGAGCTCGAGCAACAACTTCAATATCTTCAAAACTCAGGTAGTATTGCAATCGGAGTGTATAAATCACTACCCTGAGGTCTTCGACAACTCATCGGGAAAAGACATGAGGATCTCGATGATCAGGCAGAGAATTTCATTGATTTCAAATCTTGACTTGACTGGACTCTCGAGATGGTCGACTCATGAAGGTCAAGAGACAAACTACAGAAAGGATGAATCAGGTTGAGTGAAAAATCCCTTGGACAAAAGAACGAAAGATGATCAGACTTAGGTAGCATGACATTGACATAAGTTCACGATGCAGGAGGCAATGCAAACTCTCCATGTGTTTGGAAGAGTAACCAAACAGAGGAGGACACAACTCTATGTAGCGAGAACAACTTCCTAAGGTCATACTAGATCCCAATTCTTGGAGAAAAAACGAAAGGATGTGCTTTGTACAAAGGCGACTCTCTGTGTTGTTGAAAAAAGATTGAATATTTCTCGTCCCCTCTTTTTGGAATATTTGATTTTTTTGGCTTTTTAATTTTTTAAGAGCTTGAAAAAGAATAAAAGAATGTTACGTTACAAACAAGGAACGAGTGTTGCAAGCAAGCATTCTAGTTCCAAGAGAAAGGAACATACTAATGCTCAGAGAAAGGATACATATGCAGGAAAAGGACATTCAGGGAAAATTCCTCCATGGTCAAGGTGTCAGGTCGTAGAGGAAAAAAGTGCTACAAGGCTTGTGTATAAGGCATGCTTCAAAGGTTCAATTGAGAGAAACATGGAGCCATCATTAGGCCAAATATGCAAAGATGTTAATGTGATTGAGAAAGACACAATGAGACCCCCTTCCATGTAATTTTTACGATCCCAGATAAGGTAAGCTCGGTAACTTTTTCATGTTTAGAAAGTCTGAAAAAACATAAAAGAAGACTCCAGGGAGTACATTTTTCAGAGATATTCTAGTTGGTTTGAAAAAGGGTTAAACTTGCATCGAAAATACATCTATTCAAAATCATTTTAACGAGTGTGACAAAGACAAGATCACTCGACAATCTTTTCAATTTTAAGGAGTATGAAAAGAGATTAACTATGGAATCACAACCTTTTTAGTTTAGTCTCCTTAGCCCGAAAAGTATAAAAGTAATTGAGGAGAAATCTCATGGCGAGACGAATCTCCCGAGGTGTACCTTTTTCCACTATAATCTACAGGCTAGAAAGAGGTTTAAACTCATGCCAATAGATGTTCTTCTAGACCAATTTAACGAGTGTGAAGGAACAAGGTCACTTGGTGAAATTTTCAATTTTATGGAGTCTGAAAAGAGATTAACTATGGACTCCATGGGGGTTACTTTTTTGTAAATAATATCCAAGGCCCAAAAAAGGTGATAAACCAAAACCAAGGAGAATGTTCATTTTTTGAAGATTTAGTCCCTCAGGCCCAAAAAATGGTTAAACTTACGCCTAAGAATACTCTTCTAGCGAACCGAAGTTCCAAGAGTATACCTTTATTTGTGAAATTAACCATATGGACCGAAGAAGGGATAAACTACCGCTAGACAGATGTGCCTTCAAATTTGAGTTTGATGAGCGTGAAGGGAAACAAGATCGCTTGACAATATTTTCATTTTTAAAGAGTCTGAAAAGGGATTAAAGAAGACTCTAAGGGGCTACTTTTCTCAGTTAATCCAGACAAGATCGAAAATAATAAATACAGTCTCGTCGGATGTTGCTTTCAAATTTTAAAGCGATCTTGAAAGACAAGAAATCATTCTCATTTAGAAAGTCTCGAGGGTAAGGCCGAAAATAATGGTGCATCAAATGGATGAGGATTTATCTTGTAATAATGACAGGACTAACAAGGACTCCCAAGCCTATAGAGATTACTAACAACATGGACGCCAAAATGCAAAAAGGATCTACCTAGGGAATCCATGTAAAGGTAGGCTCTACCACCTAATTACAACACTTCTAAAGCAGCAATGAAGGTTCTGTGTCGCACTTCAATGGGGTCGATCCTATGGAAAAGTGGAAAAGACAACGCAATGCAGAAATTGGAGATGAAATCCTAACTTATAAGCAAAAATATGAAAAAAATGATTTTTACCAAAGGATACCAAAAAGTGACCCATCCCCCCAAAAAATTACCAAACCAAAAGGAAAAGAGTACTGGAACGTCCAATAAGAAATTGAGAAACAGAATCAAGTGATCACCAAGCCAAGAAAAATGACAAAGGGGGTCAAAAAGAGGAAAAAAAGGCCAAAAAAATCTATAAATAGAAGCTAACGACTCATTTTTACCATTGCAAATTGAAAATCAACCAAAAGGCAAAAACAAACCTTCTCTAAAAGAGTTGATTTCGGGAGATTCAGTGGACGAAACGACCTTATAATTGGACCAAGTAAGTACAAATCCATCCCTCTTGCATTTCCATACTTCAATTATGCATTAATTTTAGTTTTTGAGGGGGTGCTCTCTCCTAAAAAGAGCGGCCCTATGTGTACGCAGACTTTTCAAGGACAGCCCGCGTATGTACCTTTGCAAGATTTGAAAAAGTAAAATACAAGAACTAACTTCCTCCATTTTTCCATGAAACAAGATGTATGTCCACTGGAGGGAGAGGGAGCACGAGGACATTGACATTTTGGTCGAAGAGGACACTATAGCCATCGCCACACTGAAACAGTGTGGGCTATGGAATTTTTTCCAATGTCCATTCATGAGGGCACAACCTCGACTGCTCAATGCTCTTATGGACTATTGGCACCTGGATGCAGAGGAATTCATGCTAGAGATTCAATCACTGACCCCCACGACAGAGTACATCTACTTCTTGAATGGCCTCTCGAGGAGAAGTGAACCAGTCAATCTGAGGACATTTCCCCTTGGGCCTGTCAACATTAAGGATTATATCTAGATGTACTATGAGGCTCAGTGCTTAGATAGGATAGACCTTTGATGTGCCGAGGGAACTTTTTGTATATGTGTTTTTTGATGGCATAACCCCAACGATGTATACTGAACACTTTTTGAAGCGTTCGCACCCACCTATGTACTCATGACACTATTTTTGATATATATATATATATATATATACATCTTTTTTGTCTTATGGATTACATATTTTACAAATGTATGTACATGTGTATGTGTGTGATTTTCTTTTTATATGTGTGCAACATGCTAATCTAATAATTGATTAGCTAGAGTATATGTCATATGATTAAATCTCCTAGGAACATGGATATATGTAATATAATCAAAAGAATGTTCTAAGAGACGTACCATAAGGAATCGTCGGTGCAAAGCGAGATCATAAACATAGTAAACCCCATTTAACTGGGACACAACCAATTGAGCATCTAAGTAGACCCGGAGGTGAGAAATTCCATGTGACAAAGTGTCATGAAGCAATTCTATCACTGCATTGTATTCGACAACATTGTTTGTAGCGTCACCTAGACAAATACCTCAGGAAGATAGCAATTGGCCTCCAGGTGTGAAAATCACCCAAGCTGTAGAAGCAAGCCTTCGAGTGTGTCGGATAGCTCCGTCCTCAAACCCAAAATACACCTCGGATTCACTTGACATCTGCCACAGTGAAAAAGAAGATATAAATAACTACACGTCCACAAAACAAAAAAAGACAAAAACTGTATAAGAAGTTATACATATGTACAAGAAGGAACCTAGGTGGCCAACCTAAGAGTAATACTTCTTGTGGTAGATCCCATTTCTAAGCTCTTCCAAGGCATTTCCTTCAAAATCAACCAGACGGTAAGCGCCCTTCTTCAAGACCTCTTTCACAATGAATGGTCTGAACCACATGGGTTTGAACTTGCCTGCCCCCAGGGGATCTTTTTCTTAATCATAGACCAGGACAAGATTGCCTTCGAAAAAAATCAAAGGATGAACAAACTGATCGTACTGACACTTGACTCATTGCTTATGAGCCTCATTGGTTGAGGCTGCATCACAATGCTACTCATCGAGCTGCTCAAGATACAATAGGCGTTCCTCAAGTGGTGAAATATCCGGCGATAATTCCACTACCAAATTTAAAGAAGGAATCTGACACTCAATAGATAAGACTGCTTCCAGCCCATATAAAAGTTGAAAAGGTGAGAAACCGGTGGCAATCTTCACAGACACTTGGTAGGCCCACAACACTGAGTACAACATCAAATGCCAATTTGACTTGGCAGAATTGATCGTCCACTGAAGAACAGTCTTGAGAGACTTATTCACAGCTTGAACCTGACCATTCTCTTGTGAGTAATAAGGTGATGAACTTTCTTTCCTGAACATGATATTTGACGTTAACTCAATCATCATTTTGTTTTGGAAGTGAGTGCCATGGTCAGTGACAATCTCCTTCATGATACCAAACCTCTCTACTGTCTGATTAAAGATGAAAAGAGTCATTGTTTCACCATCATTGTTAAACATTGGCATAATTTTGACCCACTTTGTGAAGCAGTATATTGCTACGATGATGTCATGATTCCCCCTGGCTGAATCCGGGTGAAATGTAGTGAAATAAATCCCACACTTGGTGAAAGGACCAACAACAATGATAGGAAACATAGGATCAGGATGTGCCCGCATCTTCCGACAGAAGATCTGACAGGGGTGGCACTTCTTGACTGCCTCAACGCAATCCTTGATTAACGAGGGCCAGAAGTAACCTATACATAGAATCTTTTGGGTTGTTTCCAACCCAGACAAATGACTGCCACATGATCCAGTGTGACAGTCGTTCAAAATGAGTTGTGCTTCTTCATGGATAAGATATCAACGAAGAATGCAATCCACACCTCGACGATACAAAGTGTCATCTAGTATAAGATAGTTTCATGCCTGATGTCGAATGCATCGATGATCATCACAGGAAGTAGAAATGGGGCACTTCAAAGTCTGGAGATAGACTAGTATATCTCCATACTAGGGGTCCTAAGATGCAATTAGAAAAATATCTCCCTTGATAGGCGATTCTTCGGGCGTGATATCACTATACTCGAGCGAAAGTTCTGAAATAAGTTCAGCAAAGACCAATGAATTTTGGGATTTCATAGGAACAAAGTCCAAGTCAAACTCCTGTAATATGACTATCCATCTACTGATATTTCTGTCAATGACCTGTCATGTTAACACGTATTGGAAAGGGTTGACGACGACGACGATGGTGGTCTTGCGAAGAAAAATGAGTGATGAAACCATTGGACGACATGGACTTCTACCAAAGCAAGCTTCTCAACATGAGAATAATTGAGTTTCGGCACAACCAGGCCTCAACTAAGGTAATATATAATCTGCTCTTCGCAGGTCATCCTCTTGAACCAAGACCATGTCGATGGTTGTTTCTGCAGCAGCCAAATACAACAATAAATATTTGTTATAATCAAGCGACCGGAGCAGAGGGGCAGACGTCAGGGCGCATTTCAACGCTTCAAAGGAGCACTGAGCAGCTTCATTCCAACAGAATGGGACTCCATTTTTCAAGAGACACATAAACCCTTTAGTGATCTCAACGTAATTCACGACAAAACATCGAAGAAAGTTCACTTTCCCCTGTAAGATCTTAAGATGGGGTATCGTGCACGAAGGAGGAAATTGAACTATCGCCTCAACCTTGAGAGGATTGACCATGATCCTTGTTGTCGAAAAAATAAAACCTAAGAGACGACCTGGCATCATGCAAAAGTTGCACTTGTTAGTATTCAAGAAAATCGAATAGTAGGGACATCGTTCAAAGATTAGTCAAAGATGAGCGAGATAATCAGATCTCTTCTGAGAGCATGATGCTAGATAATCAAGATATTCCTCGACTATGTGTCTAAGGTCATGAAAAGAAAACGACATGGCCCGCTGAAAGGTGTCTCCATCATTCTTCGGGCCAAAGGGCATATTACGATACGTGAACGTGCCCCAAGGACAAATAAAAGTTGTTTTATGTTGGTCCTCGGGTTTGATTTGAATTTGATTGTATCCTGAGAAATCATCCATGAACGAAAATACCTCACATATTGCATACTCATCAAAAATATGATCGATGAATGGGGTGGGAATTTTTTCTTTCGAATAGGATTTATTTAAATCACAGAAGTCCATGCACACGTGAATCGTGCCCTATTTCTTGTTAACCAGAACCGGGTTTGACACCTATTCTATCAAATGTATAGGGTAGATAAAACCGACTTTGAGCAGTTTTTCTACTTCTTCCTTAATTGTTGTCCTTTTTCGAGGATTTACCGGACAAAGCTTCTGTCAAACCGGTTTGGCATCGAGATAATTCGTAATTTCATGCTCAACAATTTGTGGGTCAATGCCTAGCATTTCCTCATAAGACCAAGAAAAACATCGCAGAATTCCTTGAATAACTCAGTGTAAGTTCCAATCTCTTCAAGGGAGCAATCTGCTTCAATGAAAACATTATCCACAATGTGTTAGGAACCTAACCCCTCACGTAGGTAGAATAATATATTTCCATGTAATAAAGGTCAATATTAATAAGGCCTAGCAATAAGGAAGAATAAGTCCAATGTAAGAAGACCTAACAAAAGCTTCCACTTCTAGAAGGATCTTC
Organism: Picea sitchensis; assembly: GCA_010110895.2. Classification (NCBI taxonomy): domain Eukaryota; kingdom Viridiplantae; phylum Streptophyta; class Pinopsida; order Pinales; family Pinaceae; genus Picea; species Picea sitchensis. The sequence continues at coordinate 103,060 of SNQJ01S0016177.1, forward strand.
CTCTAGATTGTTCTTTTGATAGACATATTTAGTATAAATAAGAGTTGAGGGTATGAGAAGTTTTGTCTTGGATATTATTGTAATAAAGATCTGCTTTGTTGGAGGTTTCCCCCTTGAAGAGGCAAGTGAACATTTCTCTCGGTAATCAAAGTGTTCTTTCTGGTATTATTCTGGTATCATTTTGGTATTATTGTGGTGTTGTTCTGGTTATATTGTTGTTCATCTGCCATTTCTAGCTATTTATTTCTGTTATGCATACTTTTTTATATATGGCATATTACAAGTGGTATCAGAGCACCTTCCTCGGCAGAAAATTGTGGGTTATATTTTTTTAGGGTAGAGACGTATTTCGATGTATTTAATCTACAGAGATTTGTCGTTGCGTGCATAAACTTGCGGTCGTGGATTCATACACGCAGGAAATACAAGTGTTACTTAAGCGCACATCTTTTGGACATCCTTGTAACCCTTTTTGGTACCCCTTCGAATGGTAGCGCATCAGAAAACACATGTATACGAATCAACCTAGATCTCCTAAATCCATCCATAGATAAACTAATCGGTCGCCTGACTTCTATAGTGCCACCAAGAACAACACTCGGGAAGATACTCTCTAGTACCCGGTTAGTCAGGTAGTACGGCTAAGGGCACAGTCTAGCCTCCTTAGTTGGTGCCCTGAGATATTGGGTTGAGTACTATTGTTGGACCCTGCACGTATATCAAAGAGCTATAGCACAGGGAAAACCCTTGTCTGTAGAAACCTTGAATACCCTAACCCTTGGGACGGAAACAAAAATAGAACAAACAATAGCTATTGTCGCACACCTGTGTCTCCTGCATTCGGGTTGCGAAATTACTACACATTTCTTCCTGTTAAGCATTTGGGCATTTCATCACTGCAGTATTCTTCAGGCCAGAGTATAACTCCTGCAGCCACACTTATTTGGGACCTATTCTATTGGATTCCCCTTTTCTCCTTGACCGTAGTCATACCTTTCATTTTTAATCCTTTTTGTTTCATTGGACCCGACTCCTTCCCAATTTCCCTATTTTTCCGCATATCCCATTATATTCTTGTTCAAGCACTTATCGTCGTGGTACCTATCACTTCTAAGTATTTTTTTTGTGGTCCCACCCACCCAGTGTTTTTACTTACCCACACTTCCCCTCTCCAAATCGCCACCACTCGCAACCAAGATCTCCAAACTTCTTTCAATCAAGCCCATGTCTCCATTGAACATCTCACATCTCAAATGGATTCCGCCAATTCCCGCATTGGCAACTTGGAAGCCAACCTCACAACCCAATTGAACTCCCTCTAGTATGTTGTCAATCAATTGTTGCACCGCCCTACGGGTCCTTCTTCATCAACACAAATCGATGCTACCGATTCCTCTCAGTCTCCACATTTTCACTCCAACTCCTTTCATCGTGAATCCCGTCTTCCCCGCGTAGAGGTCACTAAATTTTATGGATCTCATCCTACAGGTTGGGTCACTCAAATGGAGCATTATTTTTCTCTACATGGTATTACTAACAAGTTGGCCAAACTTCACTATGTTTTCCTCTATCTAGATTTTGAATGTTAGCAATGGTGGAAATGGCGAAAAAATTCATGTCAGGGGTATATTGTCTGGACCCAATTTGTCGATGAGCTCTATGCCCGCTTTGATACTGATACCCACTATCTAGGTCGTTTGAGAAAGTTGAAACAGTCAAGCACAGTGGAAGAATTCATCATTGCTTTTGATCAATTGGCCTTTCGAATATAGGGCATGTTAGATGTGTTCTTCTGTGAATGCTTTATCAGTGGTCTCGATGATGAAATTTGATCCCCGGTTCTCATGGCCCACCCTCCCACTTGGTTGTAAGCTACTCAACATGTTAAACAGGCCCAACAAGTTGTTTTGTCCCAAAACTAAAAAAAACCTTTTGTTCGCCGCCCTTAACCCTCTAACCCTAACCCCCCTATTACTCCCCTCAAGGTCCAGAAACTAAATAGGGATGAAATGGATGAACGCCAACTAAAGGGTATTTTCTATAATTGTGATGAAAAATATTTTATGGGGCATAAGTGTAAGGAACAAAAACAATTCATGGTCATCTCTGAAGATGTTCCTGAAGAGGATGTGACAGTTCCCCTTGTTGAAGAACCCTCCATTCACGATGTCACCCAAGAGCCTGCTGACCCACCTGAAGTTCACCCCCTTATTTCCTTGCATGCCCTCACTGGCTTCTCGACCCCCCAAATGCTCAAGTTCATTGGCTACATTAAGCACAGGAAGGTCATCATCCTTGTTGATAGTGGTAGCACCCACAATTTTATTCACCGTTGCATTTCCCAGGAAACCAATTGCTATATTCATGCTATCAATAATTTTCAAATCATGATAGCCAATGGTGGGTCCATGAAATGTGGTGGGTGGTGTGAAAATGTTTGTCTTCAAATTGGACATTACCAACTGAAATATCATATGTTTTCCATTGACATGGGAGGTTGTGACAGTGTGTTAGGTGTTGAATGGTTATGCACTTTGGGTCCCATTCTTATGGATTTTAAGGAATTAACCATGCAATTCCAACAAGAAGGACAAAAGTATCAATTCCAAGGTCTCACGACTAGTTCTTTGGAGATCATTAGTTCCCATCATATGGAAAATATCCTCAATAAATTCCACTCCAGTATCATTTCTCAACTCCATTCTATTCAATCCGTTGAGACACCCTCTGTGCATCCTGACCTTCAAGATATCATTTCCAAACATCAAGCTATTTTTTCCACTGCTCAGGGACTTCCTCCTTCTCGTGGTGTTCATGATAATTCCATTCCCCTTGTTCCTGACAATCTTCCTCCCAATGTTCTCCCTTATCACCACCCCTTTCCCAAAAAGAATGAAATTGAGAAAATAGTGCAGGAATTGCTCCAAGAGGGTGTTATCTGCCCCAGTACCAGACCCTATTCTTTCCCTTTGGTCATGGTACTTAAGAAAGAAGGTACTTGGCACATGTGTCCTGAATTTCATTCTCTCAATAAGCTCACCACCAAGGACAAGTTCCCCATTCTTGTCATTGATGATCTCTTGGATGAGTTGAGTGGTGCTCAATACTTCACTAAACTTGATATGCGTTCTGGCTACCACCATATACATATGCAAGAAGCTAACATACCCAAGACTGACTTTCGATCTCACGAGGATCACTATGAGTTTTTGGTCATTCCATTTGGCCTGTATAATGCCCCCTCCACCTTCCAAAGACTCATGAATCATGTATTTCATCCTTTTCTCCGTCATTTTTTCTTAGTTTTCTTTGATGATATTATCATCTATAGTAAAACTTGGCAATCACATCTTTCCCATGTGGATCAAATTCTCCATCTACTCTCGCAGCACCAACTTTTCCTCAACCACTCTAAATATAATTTTGGCGCCTCAGAATTCAAGTAATTGGGTCATCGTGCTGGCAAGGCTGGTGTCAGTGTGGATCCTAAAAAGATTGAGGCTATGAAATATTGGCCTCACCCAAAGAATCTCAAAAGCTTGCGTGGATTTCTGGGTTTAAAAGGTTATTATCGCAAATATGTTAAGAATTATGGAAAGATTGTGGCACCTCTCACTACTCTCCTTAAAAGGAATTCTTTCACCTGGACTCCAGTAGCTACTCAGGCTTTTCAAACCTTGAATATGGCCATGTGCACCACTCCATTCCTATCCCTTCCTGATTTCACAAATACCTTTGTCATGGAATGTGATGCTTCCTAGAAAGGAATTGGCGTTGTCCTTATGCAATAGGGTCGGCAACTGGCCTTTACCATCAAACAATTGTCAGAGTGAAATTTGGGAAAATAAATCTATGAAAAATAAATGTTGGCTATTCTACATGGCGTGGCTCTTTATTGCACTTATCTATTGTGGAAACACTTCCAAATTAAGACAGATCATCAACGTCTCAAGTATTTTCTAGAACAATGCATTTCCTCCTCCGAGCAACAAAAATGGGTGACTAAGCTCTTTGGATATGATTATGATATCATTTACAAGAAAGGAAAAGACAATGTGGTTGCTGATGCACTTTCCAGAAAATATGAAGATGAAGGGTCCCTTTTTTGTCTCTCCTTCATTGTACCGGATTGGCTCCAAGTTGTTCGCCAGGAATGGCTACAAGATCCCAAAAATTTGCATATGATACAACAATTGCAGTCCAATTATCTAGTCTCCCAAGGGTACTCTTGTCTCAATGATGAGCTTCAATACAAAGACCGTTTGTATTTAAGTACACAGTCAAAACTTAAATCCATGGTACTTTCTGAGCTTCATGCTACACCCACAGCTGGGCATTCAAGGTTTACCAAAACCTATGACAAGGTAAAAAGTTATTTTTCTAGGATGGTATGAAATAAGACGTTCATAATTTTGTGGTTGAATGTGATGTGTGTCAATGCAACAAGGGAGAAACAGTCAAATATCCTATCACACTACAACCACTTCTGATTCCACCAGCTATTTGGCGGGATATCTCTATGGATTTTATTGTAGGATTACCTAAATAGGGAAATAAATCAGTCATCATGGTGGTAGTTGATTGTCTTTCCAAGTACAATCATTTCTTTTCTCTTCAACACCCATTTACAACATCCACTATGGCTCAACTTTTCATGGATCATGTCTTAAACCTTCATGGAATGCCACATTCTAATGTTTTATTCTCATGAGTTGCCCCTACATATTCAACTGCACAACAAGGAGGATCTACCTTGCCTGAGGATTCCACTTCTCCTACACTCCCTGAATCATAGAATAAGGAATTATCATGAACCTAAGAATGAACGTGACTAACCTCATCCTCTTCTTATTGTGTAGGAGAAATAGGGTCTCATATAACTTCATCAGAGGGAGGAGCTCACATCAATAGTTTATCATCATGATTGATATATTCAGGCTCTCTCTCTTCAACTATGTCTCCATTATCCTTGGTAGAAGCATGAGTAATATTTTTCTCTTCCTCATGGGATTGGAAAGCCTCATCAAGACCTTTCCCCTCAACCCCTTGATCAATGTCCTTTTCCCTTATTTCTTGGAAATTATCAGTAAAGGTCTCAAGGGAAACTAATCTCTCCATACTAATATTACCTGGGGTAAAGAAGTGTCCTTCCTTGAACAAGGAGATATTTTCCTCGATTTCTACAGCCATGTGATAAGCTTAATGTATTGTTTTTGGCCCCTTTTTACTGAGGAGAAACCCTAGGTGCACTAGGAGTGCATCGGTATAGAGGTAAATGAGGTATTTGTCTTCAGGATTATGGCTTCTAGGAATTTGCAATAGCAATTTCTCAAACCTAGTATGGAATTCCTTGATACTCTCATTCTTAGTTTGTTTCACATACTCAAGTCTTGTTATTAGCATTTGTATGTATCGTAATTTAATACCCCATTTCTTGAGAAATGTTTCTTCTAATTGGTCCATAGTTGTGATGCTAGCATTAGGGAGATCTTCATACCATCCCCTAGCATCACCATGAAGAGTGGCAGAGAAAAGTTTCATTGCTAAATCCTCAGCATTATCACTGATAGGGTGGAGTTGAAAGAAAGCCCAAAATATATCCATGTGATTCTCGAATCTCTCCCCAATACTACCAGTGAATCTAGGGAGCCATTTCTCGTATTTCAGGGGCATTTGTCGAGGGTATCCCAGGATTTTACTCATGTGTAGGGGTTTGAAATTTCCCGGGTCCCATTGAGAAGTCATGGATGGCTTCATCATTAGTGGAGTCGCCAGATAATTTTCTTGAAATTATCAAAGAGATAAGGGAATAATACCTAGTGGAGTCGCTAGGTAAGCTTGTAAGAAAATTTTTCTAGATAAAGGCTTACCGAAAAAAAAAATATCGTTTGAGGAATATTGACTCAGTGTTCCCCGACAACGGTGCCAAAATGTTATCGCACAATTTGTACTTTGATAGAATAGAAGGTAAATGGAAAGAAAATTGGCGTAACATGAGACTATCCTATCACTGCCACCTCAATAGGATGTCCCTTTCTATTTAGGATGGTAGGCCTAGGGGAGACATCCTCAATGACCTAGGGTTTTGAGAAGGTAAAGTCAAAGTACCTAGGTAAATGTCCTCTCTCACAAGTCATGACCGATCAAAAAGTCTGGTTTTAATAACCAATGCAGAGATAATATGTCAGAAGTGTACCTTCCCGGAACAAAGAAACAAGAAAACTATATATTTTCAAGTCGACTTGGTGGTTAGCACTTCATAAAACCAATGGAATTTCTTAAATAAATAAATTTGTTGAATATGATGAAGTAAACAAAAATCTTATAACAACAATGTTTTTAGAACAATACTTCACATAAAAAGTCTTGAAACTAGCTTCAAAATAACTAAAAACCATTAACCATTGAAGTCATAACATTAGAATTGATAGAAGCACATAAGACACGGTCTAATTCAGCCTTTTCAACTTCTTTTATGAGATTTTAATGTTGCATCTAATGGTTGTATCTTACTTTAGTAACAAAAACAATGTTGTTAGTAGGTCAAGCTATTCTAGGGTTAGAAAGTGTTAGTGGGTTCTTAAAAGAGTAAGTTTTGAAGGTTGTGTTGATCAATTACTCTTAGTGAGGACTTAGACTAGTGCTTTCTTAGGGAAAATGGAGTCAATAAAGTGGCAGCAAATTTTGAAGGTAAATGATGATAATAGGAGATCCAAAGACAAGGGGGGTTGATGAGTGAAGTGTTGGTAAGCCAAGGCTTAAACCACCAAACCCTAGGGGAAAATAACTACTAAGGTGTAGGTAACCCTAGGCCTTAGTATACTCTCCTCCCTCTTTAACTCAAAGATGAAGCAAATGACGGCTAAGATGAAGTGTTAGGGACCTAACCCCTCACTTAGGTAGAATAATATATTCCTATGTAATAAAGGTCAATATTAATAAGTCCTAGAAATAAATAAGAATAAGTTGAATTTAAGAAGACCTAATAGAAGCTTCCGCTTCTAGAAGGATCTTCCTCTAGATGGTTCTTTTGATAGACATATTTAGTATAAATAGGATTCAAGGGTATGAGAACTTTTGTCTTGGATATTATTGTAATAGAGCTATGCTCTGCCAGAGGTTGCCCCCTCGAAGAGGCCAGTGAACATTGCTCTCACTAATCAAAGTGATCTTTCTGGTGTTATTCTAGTATCATCTTGGTATTATTGTGGTGTTGTTCTAGTTTTATTGTTGTTCATATTCCATTTCTATCATTTTATTTATGTTTTGCATACTTTTTATATCTGGAACATTACAAGTAGTATCAGAGCACTTTCCTCGGCAGAAATTTGTGGGTTTATTTTTTTTCAGGGTAGATACGTATTTCGGCGTCTTTAAGCTACAGATATATGTCGTTACGTGCATAAACCCGCGGTCGGGGATTCATATACACAGTAAATACATGTGGTACTTAAGTGCACATCTGTTTTCCACCCTTGTAACCCATGTTGGTACCCCTTCGAGTGGTAGCGCATTAGACAACACCTGTATACGAATTGACCTGGATTTCCTGAAGCCCTCTTTAGATAAACTGATCGATCACCTGACTGCTACAGTGCCACCGAGAACAACACTTGGGAAGATACTCTCTATTACCTATGTAGTTGGGTAGTACGCATAAGTGCATGGTATAGCCTCCTTAGTTGGTGCCCTGAGATATTGGGTCGAGTACTACTATTGGACCCCGCATGTATATTAGAGAGTTATAGCACAGGGAAAACCCTTGTCTGTAGAACCTTTGAATACCTAACCCTTGGGGACAGAAACAAAAATTAAAACAGACAAAATCTATTGTCGCACAACTGTGTTCTAGTTGCCAAATCACTACACATTTATTCCTGGTTAAGCATTTGGGAATTTCATCACTCTAGTATTCTTCAAACCGGAGTATAAATCCGCAGGTGTAAAAGAAAAAATGAGTCTGGATTTTGTTGCACCATTATTTGAGACCTATTCCATTGGATTTATCTCATCACCCTTATCACAGTCATACCTATCATTTTTCAGCAAATGTTTTGACCCCACCCGCCCCTTTTCGGTTCCCTCGTTATCATGGCCCATACCCATAGCCAACACTTGGAAGCTCGCTTCAATACCTTGCAATCTAATTTCACGGAGACCCAACAAGAAGTGAGACATCTCAGCGCCAATATTTCCACCATCAATAAAAACATTTATTCCTCCATCGTCACCTCAATCGAGGAACTCAAAGTATACCTCAAACAAGACATGACGACCCAACTTGAATATGTCATTTCATTGATTTTCACCAAGTTGCATATCCCTACAAATCCCCCTTTATCTAACCCACCTTTGCATATCGAAGCTGGAACTTCCTCTCATTCCCATAATTTTCATCCCCATCACTTTCAGCGTGACCTACGCCTTTCGTGTGTGGATGTGACCAAATTTGATGGCTTGGATCCCAGTGGTTGGGTAACTCAAATGGAACATTATTTCTCTTTGTACAACATTATAGATGACTTGGCCAAACTTTGGTATGGTGTTCTCCATCTAGATCAAGAACGTTCGCAATGGTGGCAATGGAGAAAAATTGTTCGTCAAGGGTATATTGCTTGGACACATTTTGTGGCAGAGATTTATGAACACTTTGACACTGACACCAACCATTTAGGCCATTTGACAAAGTTGAAACAATCTGGCATAGTGGAAGACTTTATAGTTGTTTTTGAGCGAATGGATTTTCATACAGAGGGCATGTTTGATGCTTTTTTTTCGAGAATGTTTTATACTCAAGGATGAGATTCGTTCCCATGTCCTCATGGCTCGGCCTCAGAGTTGGGTGGAGGCTACTAAAAGAGATAAAGAATCACAACAGGTTGTCTCTTCTCAAAACCAGAAACCCTCCTTTATTCCTCGCACTAAACCAGTCAATCCCACTCCTCCTTCTACTCCACTAAAGATCCAAAAATTGACTAGGGCCGAAATGGTTGAACGCCAATTCAAAGGCCTTTGTTATAATTGTGATGACAAATATTTTCCAGGAAACAAGTGTAAGGAACAAAAAAAAATTATGGTCATCTTAGAGGATGTTTCGGAAGAGGATGTTGAAGCTCCCCTTGTGTTTGTGTCACCTGTACCCATTGAAATAACCCCTCCCTCAGACCCCCCCAAAGTCGAACCGGTCATTTCCCCAAATGCTCTCACTGGCTTCTTTGCTCCCCAAACCCTCAATCTAATTGGCTACATCAAGCATAGGAAGGTCATCATTCTTGTGTATAGTGGAAGAACCCATAATTTTATTCATCGCCGCATTTCCCAAGAGACTAATTGCTATATCTGTGCAGTCAATAATTTCCAAATCATGATTTCCAATGGTGCGTCCATGAAATGTGGAGGGCATTGTGAAAATGTGCATCTCCAAATTGGTGACTACCACCTGAAATCTCATATATTTTCTATCGACATGGGCGGTTGTGACATTGTGTTGGGTGAAGACTGGTTAAGGACTTTGGGTTCCATTCTCATGGATTTTAAGGAATTAACCATGCAATTCGACCAAGAAGGAAAACAATATAAGTTCCAAGGCATCACCATCGGTTCCCCTAAGGCCATTAGTTCCCATCGCATGGAAAATTTGCTCAAAAAAGGTCATTTGGGCGTTATTGCCCAACTCCATGTCATACAAGCAACTGAGACACCCTCTATGCCACAGGACCTCCAATACATCCTCTCTAAACATCAAGTGGTTTTTTCCACTCCCCAAGGACTCCCTCCTTCCTGTGGTTTTCATGATCATTCCATTCCCCTTGTCCCAGGAAGCCTTCTTCCCAATATATGTCCCTATCGTCACCCCTTTTCCCAAAAAAATGAAATTGAGAAAATGGTTCAAGAATTGCTTAATGCGAGTGTTATCTGCCCTAGTACGAGCCCCTACTCTTCTTCGGTGGTCATGGTCCTTAAGAAAGAATTTTCTTGGCGCATGTGTCCTGACTTCGGCACCCTCAAAAAACTCACCATTAAAGACAAATTTCCCATTCATGTCATTGATGACCTCTTGGATGAATTGAGTGGCACCCAGTTCTTTATTAAACTCGATCTTTGTTCTGACTACCACCAAATCCGTATGAAAGAGGCAGACATTCCTAAGACTACCTTTAGAACTCACGAGGGCCACTATAAGTTTTTGGTCATGCCCTTTGGATTTTGTAATGATCCCTCCACTTTTGAAAGCCTCATGAATCATGTCTTTCGTCCTTTTCTCCGTCATTTTTTATTATTTTTCTTTGATGATATCCTCATCTATAGCAAAACCTGGAAATACCATCTTTCTCATGTGGATCAAGTTCTCCATCTACTCTCTCAACACCAATGTTTCCTGAAATAATCTAAATGTGATTTTGGTGCCTATGAAGTCGAGTACTTGGTTCATCTTGTTGGCAAGGCAGGTGTCAGGGTGGATCCCAAAAAGATTGAAGCTATGCAAGACTGGTCTTACCCAAAGACTCTCAAAAGCTTGCATGGATTTCTGTGATTAACCGGTTATTATCGCAAGTTTGTTAATAATTATGGAAAGATTGCGGCACCTCTCACTGCACTCCTTAAAAATAATTATTTCACTTGGACTCCAGTAGCTGCTCAGGATTTTCAAACCTTGAAGATTGTCATGTGCACCACTCCAGTCCTAGCCCTTCCTTATTTCACCAAGACCTTTTTCCTGGAATGTGATGCTTCAAGGAAAGGAACTAGTGTTGTCCTTATGCAAGAGGGTCAGCCCTTGGCCTTTACCAACAAATGAATGTCTGAACGAAACTTGGGCAAATCAATCTATGAAAAGGAAATATTGGTTATTCTGGATGTCATTGATCTTTGGAACCCTTATCTATTGGGGAAACGCTTCCAAATTAAGACAGATCATCAAAGCCTCAAGTATTTTCTGGAACAAGGCATTTCCTCCCCAGAACAACAAAAATGGGTGACTAACTCTTTGGATATGATTATGAGATCATTTAAAAGAAAGTAAAATGCAATGTGGTTGCGGATGCACTTTCCCCAAAATATGAAGATGAAGGGTCCCTTTTTTCTCTCTCCTTCATTGTACCAGATTGGGTCCAAAACATTCGTCGGGAATGGCTACATGATCACAAAAGTTCGCATTTGATACAACAATTGCAGTCCAATGCTCCAGTTTCCCAGGGTACTCTTGGCTCCATGATGAGCTACGATACAAAGGTTGTTTGTATTTAAGTAAAAGGTCAAAACTTAAATCCACGGTACTTTTTGAGCTTCGTGATACACCCACAGTTGGACACTCTGGGTTTACCAAAACCTATGACAAGGCCAAACGTTATTTTTTCTAGGATGGTATGAAACATGAAGTTCATAATTTTGTGGCTGAATGTGATGTGTGTCAACGCAACAAGGGAGAAACAATCAAATCTCTTGGCACACTACAACCGCTTCTGATTCCTCCTACTAATTGGAGAGATATCTCTATGGATTTTATTGTAGGATTACCTAAATTGGGCAATACATCGATCATCATGGTGGTAGGTGATCGTCTTTCCAAGTATGCTCATTTCTGTGCTCTTCAACACCCATTTACAACATCCATTGTGGCTCAACTTTTCATGGATCAGGTCTTCAAGCTTCATGGCATGTTGCATTCTATTGTTTCTTATCGCGACCCAAATTTCACCAGCAATTTTTGGCAAGAATTGTTCAAGCTACAAGGCACCTAATTGCATCTCAGCACAACTTATCATACCCAGATTGATGGCCAAAATGAAGTTGTCAACAAGTGTTTGGAAACATATTTGAGGTGTTTTTCCTTGGAAAAACAAAATCAGTGGGATCAATGGTTACCACTAGTTGAATGGTGGTACAACACTTTATGCCATACAGCTACCCGCATGATTCCTTTTGAAGCGGTATATGGACAAAAGACACCTTCAGTTCTCTCATATTTTTCAGGTGTCTTGAAGTTCCAAGTCGTTGATTAAACGCTTACAGTTCGAGAAGATATTCTTTGTACCCTCAAAGAGAATTTGGTCATGGCCTAGAATCACATGAAGAAACAAGAAGATCAAGGTCACTATGAACGTCAATTTTCATAAGGGGATTAGGTTTTTCTTCGACTGCAACCTTACAAGCAAAATTCCCTCAAGTCTGACCATTTCCAGAAAATGGTGCCCAAATTTTATGGTCCTTATACGGTTCTCAAGCATGTGGGACAGGTAGCCTATCAGTTAGCGTTTCCTAGTCATTCTAAGCTACATCATGTTTTTCATGTTTCCTGCTTAAAGAAGGTGATAGGAACTAAGTGCCAAATTCAAACCAACCCTCCCGAGTTGGACGAAGAAGGCTCCATTTGGTTACAACCACAAGCAGTTTTGGACCAGCGTGAGTGTCGCCTGTGTCATCTAACCATCAAGGAAGTGTTACTCCAATGGAAAGATACAACCCTAACAGATGCCACTTGGGAACCAACTACCATTCTGCAACAATTTCCACATCTCAAGCATTGAGGACAAGGTTGTTTTTAAGGGGGAGGACATGTTAGGGACCTAACCCCTCACTTAGGTAGAATAATATATTCCAATGTAATAAATTTCAATATTAATAAGGCCTAGCAATAAGGAAGAATAAGTCAAATGTAAGAAGACCTAATAGAAGCTTTTGCTTCTGAAGGATCTTCCTCTAGATGGTTATTTTGATAGACATATTTAGTATAAATAGGATTCGGGGGTATGAGAAATTTTGTCTTGGATATTATTGTAATAGAGCTCTACTCTACCAGAGGTTTCCCCCTCGAAGAGGCCAGTGAACATTTCTCTCAGTAATCAAAGTGCTCTTTTTGTGTTATTCTAGTATCATCTTGGTATTATTGAAGTGTTGATTTGGTTATATTGTTGTTCATCTACCATTTCTAGTATTTTATTTATGTTCTACATACTTTTTATATCTGGAATACTACATGAAGCAACAAGTGATAGGGTGTTGCAAAGGCAAGTCCCTTAGAAATGGATTCAAGAAAAATGACTCCTTGGCACAATCTAGTAGGTGAATAGTTATTGAGACAAGGACAATAACATGTGGTTAATATCCTAGGGTTTTAAGCTAGCAATTTCATAATCTTAGCAAAATGCAAAGTAAAGATACCATAACCATTCAAAAGAAAGAATAATTTCATAGTTTTACTTACATTCACCAAGAATAATCTAGCATATCACCTAGTTGAAGAATTTCCACCAAGAAAATTCCAAAAAACACCAATATTAGCCTTCCTTCAACAAGTGCACACTAAATTTTAGTCATAAAACCCTAAGTAGGGCGCAAATTTATGACCTCACAAGTGTGAGTCAAATATGATAATAAATAAGGAGGATTTCCCCCCTTATTTATACAATACTAATGACCAGAATTAGGTCAAAAAGGTCGACATGGCCAGTTATAAATAATATCTAGTTTTTACATTAAATGTCACAATTAAACCCTAAAATGAGTTCCTAACATGATGCCATGCCCCTTTAGGGTGACGTTAGGACCTTTTTGGGAAACATTGGCCTCCTGGAGAAAAACGTTAAGCCTTCTTGGGCCTTGGGAAAGTTCCACTTGGCACACAACTGCCTCCACAACATCCCAAAATGTTGTATGATGTCATGGGTGACCTGGGTGATGTCATTGTTAAATTTTAAGCTATTATTAGGTTACTTTTCAATTTACTAGATAACCATATCATAGATAGGATCACTAAGTGAAACACAATCACAAGATACACAACATTTATCCTAGAAAACCTTCATGGGGAACAAAACTCAACAAATCTTTCTTAATATAGATTGTCAATACAATGTCAAGACAATAAACCAAACACTAGAGAATATCCTCTCCCAAGCAATCTGCCTCTCTCTCTTCCTTCTTCTGGCAATTAGTAGCTACAGCTTCCTTCAATACTTGCACACTAGATGTGTGAGCTAAGTGAGTGAACAAATGAGTGGTTGGTTTCCTTTATTTATACAAACTTGAAAGCACTGAAAGGAGGTGTCTCTTCACTGGTAGGGCCGACTTGTATTTATGGGTGGTTAGAACCACTTTGATTTTCCTAGGGGCCAACTCCTTAATTTGCATATTACAATTAGGGTTTGACCAATCCGCAAAAGGGGATTTGTTCAGTTGTAATGCCCAACATGATCAATCCACAAAAGGGGATTGATCTAATAAATAATAAATATATTTTATCTTTTACTTTATCCACAAAAGGGGATAAGAATATTCTTTGCAGTTACACGATATTTTAACACTCCCTCTTAACAAGAAGGATATTGTTTATCTTTTGACAGGTCACTGGATGTCATCATCAACTGAACAATAGCATCAACTGGATAACATCATCAACTAGGTAACAAAATCAATATCATCAACTGGGTAACATCATCAACATCATCAATTGGGTAATAGGAGGCATCAATATAATCCACTTGGTCATCTCGCATCACGATCATTGACTGGCATATCTATAAATCATCAGAAGTTTTGTTCTCTTTATTTTCACGCAGAAAATACTATTTATTTATTTCATATTCATGCAGAAGATACTCTTATCTTCACATAGAATATGTATTATCTTCACACAGAAGATATCTTATCTTCACACAGAAGATGTCTTATCTTCACACAGAAGATGTCTTATCTTCACACAGAAGATATTCTATGAGTTTTTCCATTCCTTTTATGTTCTCCATTCTCTTGTAGTCATCTATCTCACCCATCCACTGGGGAGGACTACTACCATAGCTTCACTCCTAGTCATCCCACATGAACTAGAGAAGCTAAGATGATAACCTAGGCAAGACTAGACTCCCTTTCCATGATCCACGTAGGATCATGACACAAACCTCAAGAGACAACTAACCATTCCACATTATCAAGGTTTGTGTTCCAGGCTACTCAATCCTTGTCCAGAGGACAGTATCTGCCCGCTACCCCTTGTAGAAACATCCACACTTGGACAAAGGCCAATCTTGGAAAATTTCTCATTCCCCTTCTCTACGAAGGTATCTTCTCTTTTTCCTTCTCTATGAAGATCTACCTATGGGATTTCTCATTCCTTCTCTACGAAGGTTTCTTCCTTCTCTACGAAGGTCTAGCTATGGGATCTGAAAAAAATATCTTGTAGTCCAAAATATTTCCATGGTGTAATACCATGCTACCCATCTATTGGGAATCATCCATCTACTAGATAACTTTCATCTTGATCAAAATATATGGGAACCATCCATCTGCTTTCCTAACTGCACCAAATCACAATCCTCCATTTCGAACTCGGATACATAGCTCCCTCTTGCACCAAACTAAGATCTTCTAATCATCTTCCTTGAAGTTTTCTTCTGTAATATCCTGGGTGCCTTCTTGAGTTTGAACATTTCTTTATTTCTAACTTCATACTGGATCAAATTTCTCCCTCTGCATCTATAAGAACGATACTGGAACAACCTGCAGTTACCTGCATCTCATCAACTATATATGAGTATCCATATTTCTCTTCATCTTGAACATTTATGTTCTAAATCTTTAGGAGCCTCCTGCTCCTATATAAATACTGAATATTGTTTGGTCTTTACTGACTGTCACCATAGCATAAGTCCTTCTCATGCTATCTAACTTCTGCAAGTAAAGTCATAAGTTCTTTCTTCCGAGACCTGTAAACTTACTTACAGTATGATTTCTGAGATATGTCACTTAGCCAATCAGTCAGTAACAATAAGAAGTAATCAAATAAAACTATATCATGATTTATATCAGAGTAGTACACATCTTTTCATAAGCAAAACTTTTTTAACCATGTACACATCTGAAACCCTAATCATGAATAAGACTTTTGAACACTTTTTCACTCTAGCTATGAAATTACCAAATTCTCCCTTACTATCATAGCTAAACACATACCTTTGTCACTCTCATGAGTGATCATACTGGAAATAAATGTTTTATCTCTTTCTTTATCCTCTTCTTTGATAATTCTTCATAGACACTGAGATAAAACGAGGTTAATTAACATTCTCACAAAAATCTAACGTGTAATGATGAAGTATTAAAGTAAACAAGATACTAAAAATAAACATGAATACTTATCTTTTGTTTTTGTGTGGGGAGGCTCCACGGAATCCACCATTTTCTATCTTTCTTCAGATCAACTATCTTCAACTTAAAGTACATAATCCTCAATTTCTAGTAAAGCTTTCTTTGAGGGAGGAGATTCCTCTGCCACATGTGCTTGATCCTTTCTTTTCCTTTTTCCTTGAGGACAGTCATAGGAAAAGTGTCCCAACTTTTGACAATTGTAGCATCTGATCTTTGAAACATCTTTCTTCTTATCTGGAACTCTTACAGAGTTAGATTCTAGTTGTTCTTTGGATTGTGATATTCTGGAGAAATATTCTTGAATTGTTTATCCTTTTTGCATCCTTGTATTCTTGAGTTGAGTTATTAGATTCATCTTTTGATTGATGTTCCTTCCTTCATATAATCAGGTTAGGGCATCAAACATTTCTTTTGGAGTCTTCTTTGAGGCCACTTGAGGAATCAAGTGATCTTTGATAGAATCTGCAATGATTATTTTCACCCTAACTGTGTCTTTTTGGTGTTTTGCTTTAGTTTCAGCATCGACGGGTTCTGGTACATTCTCTTTAATGAATCTTGCTAGGTCATTCCATTCAAGAATGAGTGAAATATTATACTTCCAAGCATGGAAGATTTCCACACCTTCTAGCTTGTCAACAAGATTAGTGTTTGCAGACATCTTTTACCTTGAGCTAGGAAAATGACCAAAAAATGAAAATGCTCATAATTGAATTTTGAGCTTACCAGGAGGTACGCTTGGCTGAGGTGAGAAGCCTGGTGTGTTTAGATTTCATAAAATCAAATTTTTCCCCTTCAAACTTGATCAACGTATTTCTGGACTGGTGCTTCTAGTTTTCTGGTACTTCTGGTTTTTTTAGTACTTCTGGTTTTTTGGTACTTTTGGTACTGGTGAAAACTAGGGTTTCACTTTCCAGGAGTTTTATCCACTGAAAAGGTGCGTTGAAGGTGCCAATGAGTTCCTTAGTCTAAGGCGCACTTTTCTAGATGATCTTTGGGCTAAAATTCCTCTTTAATAAAAAGCCCTAATTTTCTTGTACGACAATAGTGACGTTTTTCTTTTTCATGTGAAAGATGCTCTCTTCATCTTAGCTATGATTCCATGTTAAAGTTTAAGCTATTATTAGGTTACTTTTCAATTTACTAGATAACCATAGCATAGATAGATCACTGAGAGAAACAAAATCACAAGATACATAGCATTAGTCCTAGGAAACCCTCATGAGGAAGAAAACCTAGCAAAAATTCCTTAATATAGATAGTCAATACAATTCCAAGACAATAAACCAAACACTAGAGAATATCCTCTCCCAAGAAATGTGTCTCTCTCTCTTCCTTCTTCCAGCAATTGGTAACTGCAACTTCCTCCAATACTTGCGCACTAGATGAGTGAGCTAAGTGAGTGAACAACTGAGTGGTTGGATTCCTTTATTTATATAAACTGGCAAGAGTTGAAAGGAGGTGTCTCTTCACTAGCAGAGCCGGCTTGTCTTTCTGGGTGGTTAGAACCACTTTAATTTCCTGGGGGACGAATTCTTAATTTTCATATTACAATTAGGGTTTGACCAATCCGCAAAAGGAGATTTGGTCAATTGTAATGCCCGACATGATCAATCCACAAAAGGAGATTGATCTAATGAATAATAAATATATTTTATATTTTACTTTATCCACAAAAGGGGATAAGAATATTCTTTGCAGTTACACAATATTTTAACATTCATGGGGCTTCCAAGGCATACATCATGGTGGAAAGGGAACAACCCCCCTAGGTCCAGGCCTTCCATGCTACCCTAGTGAAACGTGCTCCTCTCTCTTTGGTGAAATCCTCTGATCTGTCTCTACCCCTTGCTGGGGTCTCAACATCCATCTGGTGGGATTTTATCCCCCTGGAGTCTGAACTAATCATCTCCCCATGTGTACATTTCCATCGGGTGTGGTCCTGTAACATCCACAGATACGCCCTCCATGGGATCATAATTCACAAGGATCATAGTAATGTCAATCACATCTAATCATCAAGTTATTAAACATGTGCATAAAACCCCCTTTACCCGGACAATTTCTCAAAGACGTTATGCTAATATGCAAGCCAAGTTTGGAGGGGATGCTAGGACGTCCTTTTGGGATAATGCTCATTGAATATGGGATGTTTCCAAGAGAACTGAAATCTAGGCCATGTGAGTTGATGAGGTGGTAAGGGATGTCTGGGCAAGGGGTGCAGTGATAGCAGGGAAATGTATGGCTCACCTGTGGGTGCCTCTGAAGAGGGTGAGTTGCACCTTGTCATGGATGCAAATTTTTCCAAGCCCATTCATTCCTTTTAGATTTTATTCTTATTTCTTTTTCTTTCAATAGGCTATTTAGGGGACACTACCCTGGCATGGTGACCAATGGTGGCAATGTTACCTACAAGCGTTTCACGAACATGAGAAGGATGGATCGTGATGAGACCCCCTTTCTCTTAGCTATGCCACCAAGATCCACTACCCTGTCATGGTGACTAGTTGTCGGTAGTGTCATACCGCTACATGCCGATGGACCTAATAGGTTGTCTCGTGATGATACCCCCTATCCTCTAACTAGGTCTTGTTTTATTTATTTTTATGGGTTCCTCTGTTTCTTACTGAGAAGTTTTTTATTGCTTTCTAGGGGATCCCTGCGAGAAGCATCTCAAGGTTTCATTCTTTTGGATTTTATCTTTTTCCATCTACTTTTACCCTCTGGGCCTTTATCCCCTTCTTCCCACAAGGTAAGGTACAACCCTATACATTTTTCCAATCCAATGCCCGGACCAGTGTAATGAGATGCATAAGGTCCAAGAACACGTTAGAAGAAAAAATAATTAAATGTACATATTCAAAGGTTTTCAGGATCAAAGTGACACATACCATGATACCCGGACTCATTACCTCATGAAGAAAGATCCATTTCTGTTGCAGGACCATGTCGATGTGATGGATTTTTTTGTTGTTGACAAAGTGGAGGCACTGAGAATGAAAGGATGGGCCCTCCAGGGCCACACTCAAGTTGATCTAGCTCTCGACACTCCATTTCTAGGACCTTTGGGCCTCGAGACATAATCTCCTTAGTTATCCCTAGGCTAGGGGATAACATTTACCACTAGTTGAATGGTGGTACAACACTTATTTCCATAAATCTACCCACATGAATCTTTTGAAGTGGTATATGGAAAAAATCCACCTTCATTTCTCTCGTATTTTCCAAGTGTCTCGAAGGTCCAGGCAGTTGACCAAATGATTATAGTTTGAGAAGCTATTCTCCGTACCCTCAGAGAGAATTTGGTCATGGCCCAAAATCGCATGAAGAAACAAGGGGATCAGTTGTTTCTTCGACTACAACCCTACAAGAAAAATTCCCTCAAGGTTGACCATTGTCAGAAACTAGCGACCAAATTTTATGGTCCTTATACTGTTCTCAAGTGGGTGGGACAAGTGACTTATCAGTTTTCTTTTCCCATTCATTCTAAGATCCATCTTGTTTTTCATGTTTCCTGCTTAAAGAAGGTGATTGGAACTAAGTGCCAAACTCAAACCAACCTTCCCGAGTTGGACGAAGAAGGCTCCATTTTGCTACAACCACAAGCAGTTTTGGACTAGCGTGAGCATCGTCTATGTCAACGAACCATCAAGGAAGTGTTAGTCCATTGGAAATATACAACTTGAGTAGATGCCACTTGGGAACCAGCTACTATTGTACAACAATTTCCTCATCTCAAACCTTGAGGACAAGGTTGTTTTTAAGGGGGAGGAAATGTTAGGGACCTAACCCCTCACATAGGTAGAATAATATATTTCCATGTAATAAAGGTCAATATTAATAAGGCCTAGCAATAAGGAAGAATAAGTCCAATGTAAGAATACCTAATAGAAGCTTCCGCTTCTAGAAGGATCTTTCTCTAGATTGTTCTTTTGATAGACATATTTAGTATAAATAGGAGTCAAGGGTATGAGAAGTTTTGTCTTGGATATTATTGTAATAGAGCTCTGTTGTGCTGGAGGTTGCCCCCTCAAAGAGGCAAGTGAACATTTCTCTCAGTAATCAAAGTGCTTTTTCTGGTGTTATTCTGGTATCATTTTGGTATTATTGTGGTGTTGTTCTGGTTATATTGTTGTTCATCTGTCATTTCTATCTATTTATTTATGTTCTGCATACTTTTTATATCTGGAATATTACACAACGCTAGGGGTTTTGGAGATATCTATTGGAATCGTTGTAGCAATGCTTGCCATGTTACCCTCGACATAAACTCTGTGCGTAGCCAGAGGATTAATAGGACAAGAATTATCTCCATTCACAGTTGAAACAAATTCTCATGCCTCTATTCTCCGTAACTCGGGAAAGAAGTAAGATCTATGATGTAGATCATCCCAAGTTCTATTAGGACCAGTAAATGCTTCGAGAATCGACTCAATAGAGGGAAAGACTAGGTCTAAAGGATCTTGAGTGGCAAGGGAACCCTGAGCCCAAATAGGCTCGAGAACTAGATCTAACTCATGTGAGGGAGTCTAATCGGGGTTGGCCAAAGTCCGTTGGACAATGTTGTATGCAACCTCAGTCCCAGACAAGGGCATGTCCATGCCAGGATTCCATGTCCCTTCCATCAAGGCTGATGGGGAAGGTAAAGTCCATGAATCATTAAAGTATCTCGTTCGAAATGACTACACTTGTAGAATTGTATTCCTAGGTTGGTTGGGAACAAGCGATATAAGCTTGACATCGCCAGAAGGTGGTGGGTAATCAAAATTTCCCATTGTTATCGGACAAATCAGTAAGTGCGGACACAAACTAATCTCCCTAACTTCCACAGGAAGCTAGAACAAAACAAGACAAAATACAAAGTTCACCTTAGACTTCATTGTTATATAAACTAGTTCAGAGAAGAATGAGAGACATACCTTTTAAATGGCACTTGATCCTCACTAGTTTCATCCTTGTCGCTCCATATTTGGATTTGTGGTATGGTGAATATGTTTAAGAATCACAAACCAACAAAGAGAGAGAGAACAAATATATATATATTCCAATGAATTATATGTATACGATCAAGGAGTTATACAATAAAAGCCAAGACACCTCTATAGGGAATAAATGTATTGTTGCATTATATTAAAATGGAAAGTGGAGAATAAATCACATGCCTTGATGTTGAAATATCCCTTTCAATGGATATTTTCTCCAACACACACACATTTTCTTGAATGGCTTCGATGAAGAAGATCTACAATCTGACTTAAAGAGCTAAAGCAAAGCTATCTTAAGTATAATTTATAGCAGAACTCTTCATGCATATGCAAACCTTAGCCTTCTCAACCTTAGCCTTTTCCATGAGATATCCCTCTTTATATAGGGTGAAAGAGGGATGAATGAGGAGATTAGGAGGATCCCACTAAATTATAGAAGCAAGTAAGATCCAAACCGATCAGAGGCCACCTCATCTTCTATAAGATTCCCTTATAGAACATTCGTGAATTTTGACTTTTCCCTTTGGTTAAGCATTGTCACACCCTATGCATAGGAAGCCTACAATGACGACGCAATACATATTTGGTGCACAGTGCGAAGATCAAGCATTTTTCCACCCCAAGCATAGAGAAGGGTGCGACGATCTTCCTTGTCATAGTTTTTGAGAGAGGAAAAGAAAACCACTTTTCTCTTGGAGAAAATCTCTTTTAATATTTCCAGGGAACATGGAAGTGAGTTAAGAACATGTCATCAGTCGATCACTGGGGTGACCAAAATAATGTGTAACATAATCCCCCCCAAAGTATGAAGCTGGAACCTGTGACAGTTGAAATACTTTGTAGAATGTGTGTGTTGAAAACAATGAGCGCATCGATCGAGAACCTAGAAACAATCAAGCATATGCATAATAATATACCATTTTCTGAGGTAGCATTCCCATACTCTGACTACAAGTGTCAAGTGAGTCATGGACACTAAACATAGACTGTGGATCCATGTCATCATGATTCATCATAGACACGAGGAATACACTATGGATCTATGCTCTAAAAGAATTCAAATTCGGACATAGCCACGAGACATACACAGTGGATCTATGTGTTAGTAAAAAAGTATGAATACTCCGTTGCAACCTAGACCGATATGATGAGATCCAGGGTCTTCAATTTCATCATCTCTAAGTACGAATCTAGCCATGTGATTACAGGTGTCGAAGTCGAACATGGTAGAAACCACTTGATTACCGGTCATTAATGAAAACTGTTAACAAGTGCGAGGGAAATCACCATTGATTTCAATGACTCCCAAGGTACTCTAGTACAATCTAATGAGTGTGAATGAATGAGTTTGAAGTTGAACACTTGATGGAATCTTCCATTCAGGGGATAATGATATGAACCCATTGTAGAAAGTGAGGAAACCTGCCATTGAGGCATCCAGGTTCCAAGGTACCAATGTGATTTCGAAGTCGTGTTCCCAGATAATGAGTTGAAGTCAGCAGGAAAATACTTGTCATAGGAGGACCTTGATGTATCCCCGATCAATGACACAAAATGTGTAACATATTTGAAGTAGATCAGAGTATGAAGTGATTTGGAACTAACTCAGGGAAGGATGACATGGTAAAAAATTTATAACTACACATGGATGATTCGATAGAAGGCTAGTTTAGGTTGGACTTCTCTTGAACATATGAACGACACGATAATTGTCTTGGAAGCATTGACTCAAAGGAGGACCCAACATATGAAATTTTGGATGGTCAAATGAGAGACAAATCGATTTCCCAACCCGGATACAATGATGAAGGGTGTGTCATGTTCAAGAACGACCTTACTACCACTAACACAAATACAACAAAAAAATTCTTCCCAATTTTCCCCCACCATTTCTGGCGAGTACCTCTTTATTTTTATGCAAGCTTGAGGAGGATAACATATTCTTGTGATGTAATCTCATCCTTCAGACAAGTCCCTCGAAGTATTTTTAAAGAAACCTAAGAAGGAGTGGTTCGATCCGATATGGGCCTTTCAATGCTTGTTTAATGAGTCCAAAGAAAGAAAACTCAGGGGTTTTTCATTTTTAGAGAGTCTGAAAAACACTTAAAGAGAACTCCATGATGTCCTTTTTCATAAGTTATTCTGATGAGACCAAAAAAGAGATAATCTACTGCTCATCAAACATTTTCTTCAAATACTTTTATGATCGTGAAAAGAACAAGGTTGCTCGGCTATCTTTTCATGTTTAGGGAGCTTGAAAAGAGCTTAAAGGATACTCCATAGGGTTCGTTTTTTGTATTACCAATGCGATTTAGAAAAAACGATAAAAGATTACTCGATTGCATTCTCATGGTTTCACGAGAAAGAGAAAGAATTAAGACTATGCTCAGATTTTTTCATAAAAAACCCTAAAATCATTTGCTATAAGAGAAACACACACAAAAAATAAAAAATGGTAGACCCCATTCAAACATCTCGTCCTTAGAACTTTTAATATGTAAAAGAAAACACTTTGCAAAGTTGTTAGACTTTAGGGCATGGGTAAAATATAAAAAATATTTTAATGTTGCAATAAATTATAGTAAAAAACAATAAAAATAGGCCAAAACAACCCTTTTTACCATTTCATTTGCAATTTTACCCAAATAGTGCCCAAAACCCTCTTTTCCACCCAAATTTCAACTGTCGATTCTGGAGCGCCTAGTGGATCATTTCGCAAACCGTCTCCGTAAAAAAGGCAATATTTTTCTTCTTTATCTTTTCATGGTTTAAAATTTTGTTTTTATTGATTTAATATTGAGTTTGGGTCAATTTTTTGGGGGTACCTACGCTTTCAGATCATCGTAGGCCCACAATATCGTGAACTGTGATGATATGGAATCACCATAGGGGGCTCAAAGACAGGGTGCGACGATGTCACTCTCCATCAAAGCAAAGACCTGCGACGATCGCAAATCAACATTTGAAAAGATAGAATGAGCTAGGAAAACTTCCAAGAAATGATTTTTTATGATTCTAATCCTCTTTTGATGTTATTTGGCAGGTTTTCCTTGGTCAAAATGCTTGAGTGGAGAGAATGAGAGCATGAAGAAGAAGACTATTTTGTCGGGAATGACTCGGACACATTTATGGCACTTAGGCAATGTGGATTACTCAAGTTCTTCAAAATTCAGGGCATGAGAGCCCAAGTGATATTGCTAGAGTATATGGTTCACACGTGTGATGTGAACAAACAAGCCTTTCATGTGTGTGTGCATACACTCACATTGGATATAGAGGATATTTACTTTCTGATAGTTTATCTTGTTGAGGCTCTCGGGAAGCAGGGGTGGAGGAGAACCCATGGATTACTATGTTTCTCACCATTGCGTGTCAGGTACAGAAAAACCTAGTGGCAAGGTGGCCATCAAAGATGTTCAATATTTACCATTGCGAACCATCCTTTATACCATTACCCGGATGGCAGGGAGTGCAGCTCCCCACATGGCTTTGCAAAGCCATTTTCAGTATGCCATAGAGTGCATGGAACTTAGGGTCTTCAATTGGTGTGAGAGTGTCCTGAAGAGCATGAAAAAACAACTGAAAAGTGTCGAAATGGTGAGTTAAAATAGTTTGGTTAAGTCAAAAGAAGGTCTTTTTGAATGGTTGGTTATGCCCTTTGGTTTGACAAATGCTCCAACAAATTTTATGAGGATTATGGACGATATCCTAAAACCTTTCACCAATACTTTTGTAGTGGTGTATCTGGATGGCACCCTCATCTACAACAAGATTTGGGTGGAACACTTGCAGCATATTTAGTAGGTTTTGCACACCCTGCGACAACACAAACTATATGAAAACTTGGAAAAATGATCCTTCGGCATGGACAGGGTCCATTACTTAGGATACATCATTGATCAACATGGTTTGCATGTGGATCCATCCAAGATCCAGGTCATCCGTGACTAGCCAGCCCCAACCACACTCACTGAACTTCGGAGATTCTTGGGCCTTGCCAATTTCTATCGCAGGTTTGTGTTGGGATTATCTCATATTGCATGGGCCCTCAACCAAGTAAACAGGGGTGGAGGTAAGGAAAAATTTGTGTGGGGCCTGTCCCAACAAAAGGCCTTCGATGACTTGAAGAACCGTTTGTTCTCATCCCTGGTACTTTCATTACCAAACCTACAACATCCCTTTGAGATCGAGACAGAAGCTTCAAACTATGTTGTGGGTGTCGTTCTCACTCAACATGGCCACCCTATGGCATATCATAGTGAGACACTATAATATTCTCTCCATAAGTACCCTACTTACGACAAAGAAATGTACTTCATTGTGTAAGCATGCCGCTAGTGGAGACATTACATTCTTGGGAAGGAGACAGTCATCCACACTGATCACAAGCCACTACAGTTCATGCAAACCCAAGGAAAATTGCATAATGACCGCCATCAGAAGTGGTCAACATAATTACAACAGTTCCACCTCAACATCAAGTATAAAACAAGAAGCACCAACTGAGTTCCTGACTTCCTCGACTGACCTCCAATCACAACACTCACCATGATGCTAGACTCTTATGGTCACGAGACCTCTGGATGGCCCCACCTCTATGAGACAAACCCTGACTTCTCCACCACCTACCAAATGTTGGGCACCAACTCAATGGTCGCTAATTTCCATCTTTAAGACGGGTTGTTGTGTGGTTTGGGCCATCAATGTGTTCCATCAAGCAAGCGCACGAAGCTTATTTGGGAAGCTCACTACAGTCGGGTGGAAGGACACTTTGGCATCGAAAAGACAGTGGCAGTGCTGCAGAATCTTTTCTATTGGCCGAAACTTCGACATGATTTCGGCAAGTATATCAGGTCCTTCACCTCCTGCACTATTTCCAAACCAACCACTAAGAAACAGGGATTTTACACCCCTCTACCTACTCCTAATAGGATGTGGGAATCCATCTCAATGGACTACATGTTGAGCCTCCCGTCCACCAAGAGGGGAAATGACTGTGTTTTTTTGGTTGTTGATCGCTTTTCCAAGATGGTGATTCTCGCTGCTTGCAAGAAGAACATCACAGTAGAAGCCACTGCCAAGCTCTTATTTGAATGAGTATGGGTACATTTTGGGATCCCACAAACCATTATCTCAGACCGTGACATTCAGTTCCTTAGCTCATTCTGGTCGAGCCTCTAGTCACTTCTAGATACCAAGCTCACCAAATCCACTTCCTTCCACCCCCAGATAGATGGCTAAACTGAGGTCATCAATCGGATGGTCGTACATATCCTACGCATGTACAATTCAAAACACCCCACACATGGGATGAGAGTCTTCTCTATGTCCAACATAGCTACAACCAAGCCCTTCATAGCTCAACTGGCTAGAGCCCCTTTCAGGTGGGGTTGGGATTCCAACCATTCGGCCCCATGAATGTTGCACTACCCCCGGTGACCACCTCGGTCGACTCGTCCCCTGCTCCACCAGAAGATGGCAAAGCCACCTAGTTCATTGAGCGGATCCAGCACATCCGCCAACAGGTTCAGGATATTCTACAGAAGTCTAATTCTAATTATAAACAACTCCATGATCAACATCAGGTGCCACATAAGTTTCAAGTGGGCGACAAATTTTGGTTGCATTTGCATAAAGAACGCCTTACAGGGCCCCATTGAAAGCTTCTCCCACTCTATTATGGGTCATACACCATCACGAAGGTTGTGGGTGACAATGATTTTGAGATCAACATCCCCCCTTCCTTGGTTTGCATCTAGTCTTCAACGTGGCTCTCCTTCAGCCATATTTCCCACCATTATTGGACACCTCAGAGATAGCAGAGAAGTTGACACCAACAGATCTCAACCCTGACTACATGAAATAGGCATCCAGTGATCATATTGTAAACACATAGATCAATGGAACTCGCCAACAAAGGATCTAGCTTTATCGAGTCGTCAAAGCAGGGAAGCTCCTACACCAAGGCAAGTGGCTCACCCGAGGTCAAATTCAGCAGAAATTTCCTCATCTAATGGCGGAACTCAACGCAATGGAGACCATTTATTCCTAAGAAGGGAGGATTGATCTAGGTGGATATCAGAGGCCACCCACCTATTCCACTGGCTCAAAAAACAGTTTTCCACCTTGGCAGTTTTTCGGGTTCCAAACTTTTGGGGTTGTTTTGAGGCCCTAAACGACGTTTTTTGGGGATTTGGGGCCCAAGAGACTATTAGAGGAACTAACCTAAGCTAGTAAAAAATTGTTCTTCTCGGTTATACCTTTCCAACGGGCTATCGTGCACCTAAAACAAAGATCGTATGCAAAAGTTACGACCCCGGGAAGTTGATGTACTAACTTACCCAAACGAGGCCCACATGACTTTTGGCGCTTCATCTCCTAGGGTTAGGTTTTTGGATGTCTAGGGTTTTTTACATTCCTGTTTATTGTAAAAGTATTTCAGAGCCTCATTGTAACGATCCTCTTGTGAATGACTGCAGCCGTCACATCTCTTCTCAGAGATAAGCCGCCACCATTCCAGCAAGCTTGTTTTCCACTACATTTTATAGTTTCAACTTATTTCCTTATTGAATAGAAAACCAATTTTATTGTATCTTTGTTATTTTGTTTTTAGCATCTTTTAATAATCTGTATTCATTTCATTCTGCTCATAAAATCTGAATAACCTTAATAAAATGGCACAAGGACAAAGAGATAAAATATTTCAAATCTTCTCCCCTCACTATAGGATGGGGTGTATGGATTACAAGGAATGAAATAATGTTTGAAAACAAGGACACCCTTCCTTTCAAGTGTGCTTAACAAAGTTTGAACATCTTAAGAGATTTCCCTCAAGCTTTACTAGTCCACTAGAGAGCATAAAACACTAATATGATCATTGACACTCATACTCCATGGGACTTCTTTAATGGAGCTTCCCAAGGAGCCCCATACAGAGGAGGAGCAGGGGGGAAATATTCCTCACACAAAACCATTTTCTTAGTTTCAAAGCTAGCACTAGCCCTTCAAAAAATAATCAAAGTGAGCTTACAACCATAAAATTGACTATACTCCTAGCTAAGGAAAAAAGACTCACTCATGTTCAAGTCACGGGTGACTCCCAAATTGTGATCAAATGGATGAATGGAGAAGCTGAAATGAGGAACATTTTATTACAACCCATTTTTCGAGACGTAAAACATCTACAATCCACATTTATTCACATCACATTTGATCATATATATAGAGAAAACAACAAGGAAGCTTATGGGTTGTCCAAGGATGGCCACAACATGTAGGAAGGCATTTGGGAGATCAAGGAGTCCCAACATGGACACATTTCCACCCANCAATCCACATTTATTCACATCACATTTGATCATATATATAGAGAAAACAACAAGGAAGCTTATGGGTTGTCCAAGGATGGCCACAACATGTAGGAAGGCATTTGGGAGATCAAGGAGTCCCAACATGGACACATTTCCACCCATGTTCATGAATCTTGGATTTAGAATCCTATTTGTTTTCCAAAATGAAACTCTGATTTTTCACATCGAAAATTTAAGAGTTTGGTTGACATGTTCCACAACTTATGAAGACTAGCTTTTTGCTCTACGAAATAGAGCTACTCATACTTTCTATGGCTCATGAAAATGATTGGGTGGCAGGACCCCCCCACATATGTAATTGATATTAGAACTTTTGTAAATTATACTAGAACTTCTGTAATTTTTTCTTATTGTTGATTACAACAACAACAAATTTTGAACCAATCTTAGACCTATCGGTCTTAAGTGTTTTCTCCTCCAAGGATGAAGGAAATACCCTCTATGGTATTATGAACTTGTAATTTTGTTACTCTCAAATAAAATTACTTGATTTTTTTCCAAGAAAAAAAAAGACTTTCATTAATGGGTTGGGTTTTGTTGTTATAATGTTAAAATATATAAATTATATTTATTTAAATAATGATATATGCAATGATACAATGCATAATAATTTAATGCATCAATTTCAATGATGACACAAATTATTAAAATGTTGCTATTTTGGAACTAGGATGAATTCCATCCTTTCCCATATTCATCAAGTTAGGATCGTGACACCTTGTGCAGATGATCACAACATTTTTAACAACAATTTCTAGTTACTACATTTTCCACGAATGAGATGGCGACTCACTCATAGGAAACAATTAAATTCCATATGGGTGAAAATAAATGAGCTATAACAATTACATATAATGGAACAAAGATCTATATATTCTAATGAAGTCTATGTATATGATCAAGGAATTATGCAATAGAAAACAATATGCTTATATAGGGAAGAGATGCATTACTGTATTAAGTGAAATAGAAAGTGGAGAATACAACCCATGCCTTGATGTTGCAAGGTCCCCTTTCGATGGCTCTTTGCTTCAACACACACACCTTTGCTCCAAATGTCTTGAATGAAGAAGATCCATAATTTGACTTGAAGAAATAAAGCAAAGCTCTCAAGCATAATCTGAAGTAGAACCCTCCATACAATTCTTATCCTATTCAAACTTTAGACTTTTCCATGAGAGATCCCTCTTTATATAGTGTGAAAGAGAGATGGATGAGGAGATTAGGATGATCCCACCAAATCAGAGAAGCAAGTAAGATCCAAACTGATTGGAGGCCACCTCATCTTCTAGAAGATCCCCTTCTAGAACATTCGTGAAATTTGACTTTTCCCAAGCTTTAAGCATCGCCGCACCTTACACACTTAGCAGCATGCGACAACATCGTAGCCCAGGTATAGTGCAGGATGCGATGATCAAGCATTGTCGCAACCCATGTATTTAGCAGGGTTCGGTGACCTTCCTTCATATGGTTTTTGGCAGAGGAAAGTAAATCACTTTTATCACGGAGAAAGTCTCTTTTAATATTTTTATGGAACATGAACACATGTTTTCAGGTGATCACTAAGGTGACCAAAATAATGTGTAACAAAATTCCCCCCAAAGTATGAAGCTGGAAATCATGATAGTTGAAATACTTTGTAGAATGTGTGTGTCGAAAACAAGGAGCGCATCGATCATAAACTTTCAAACAAACAAGCATCTGCATAATATCATACCATTTCTGAGGTAGGCATTCCCATGCTCATACGACAAGTGACTCTAATCATAAGTGTCAAGTGAGTCATGGACACTAAACATACACTGTGGATCCATGTCATCATGATTCAGCATAGCCACTAGGAATACACTCTGGATCTATGCTCTAAAAGAACTCAATTTCAGACATAGACACAAGACATACAAAGTGCATTTATGTTTCAATATAAATCATGAATACTTCGTCGCAACCTGGACCAAAGTGATAAGATCCAGGGTCTTCATTTCCATCGTCTCTAAGTACGAATCTAGCCATGTGATTACAGGGGTTGAAGTCGAACATGGTAAAAACCACTTGATTACCGGTCATTAATGAAAATCATTAATAAGTGCGAGGGAAATCACCATTGATGTCAATGACTCCCAAGGTACCCTAGTACAATCCAACGAATGTGAATAATTGAGTTGAATTTGAATACTCGATAGAAACTTCTAATCAGGGATCAATGATGTGAACCCACTGTTGAAAGTGAAGAGACCTACCATTGAGGCATGCAAGCTCAAAGGTACTGAATGATTTCTAAGTCTTGTTTTCGGATAATGTGCTGAAGTCGATAAGAAAAGACTCGTCACAGGAGGGATTTGATGTATCCTCCATCAATGACACGAAATATGTAATGGATTTGAGGTAGATCATAGTATGAAGTGATTCAGAACTGACACAGGGAAGGCTGACATGGTAGAATATTTATAACTGCAGATGGTCGACTCAATAGAAGGCTTGTTTAGGTTGGACTTCTCTTGAACATATGAATGACACGACAATGGAATTTGAAGCATTGACTCAAGGAGGACCCAACATATGAATTTGTGGATGGTAAAACGAGAAACAAATGGATTTCCCAACTCGGATACAATGATGAAGTGGGTTGTCATGTTCAAGAGCGACTATTACTGCCACTAACACAAATACAGAGACACATTTCTTCCCAATCCCCCCCTACAACTTCTAGCAAGTACCTCTTTATTTTTACACAAGCTTGAGGAGGATAACATATGATTGTGGATGTAAGATCATCCTTCGGACGAGTCCTTTAGAGTATGTTTAACGAACCCTAAGGAGTGGTTCGATCCCATATGGATCTTTCGATGTTTGTTTAATGAGTCCAAAGAGAGAAAACTCAGGGGTTTTTCATTTTTAGAGAGTCTGAAAAGCACTTAAAGAGAACTCCATCAGGTCCTTTTTCATAAATTAATCTGACGAGACCAAAAAAGTGATAATCTACCACTCGTCAGATGTTTTCTTCAAATACTTTTACGAGTGTGAAAAGAACAAGGTCGCTCGACAATCTTTTTATTTTTACGGAGCGTGAAAAGAGCTTAAAGGATCTCCATAGGTTTCGTTTTTCGTGTCACCATTACGAGTTCGAAAAAATGACAAAAGACTACTCGATTACATTCTCATGGTTTCACAAGCGTGAGAAAGAATTAAGAATCTGCTCAGAGTTGTTCTTGAAAAAACCCTAAAAATATCTGTACATGTGACAAAGATATAAAAACAAACCAAAAAAGTGGACCATTGTTCCAACGTCTCACTACTAGACTTTTTCAATCTGCAAAAATCAACCGCTTGGAAAGTTAGGAATTTAGGACTTGGAAAAAGCATAAAAAATAATATAATATAAAAATGAAAAGTAATAAAAGTCAATAAAATAGGTAACAAACCACATTTTACCATTTCATTTGTAAATTTTCCCAAACATTGCTCCAAATCCCTTTTTCACCTCGATTTTCAACTGTTGTTTTTGGAGTGCACGGCGAATCATTTCACGAATCGTCTCTGCAGAAGAGATAATCTATGTCTCCTTCATCTTTTCACGGTTTAAAAATTGATTTTAATTGTTTAAAATTATGTTTTGGGTTGATTTTTAGGGGTTACCCATGCGTTGTGGTCGTCGCAGGTGCCCTATATAGGGACCTGCGACAATCTAGGATCGTCGCAGGAAACCCTAAAGCTAGGGTGCAATGATGCTGCACTGTGTGAATGTGCAGGCCTGCGACATTCGCAGCTCAAAATTAAAAAAGATGAATCCAACAAGAAAAAAACCCCAAGAAAAATTTAATGTGTCTAATCTCATCTTATGGTTCCTTGGCAGGTCTTCCATAGCAAGATGTTGGAATGGCACGAACGGGAGCACGAAGAAGAAGATTACTTCGTCGGGAATGACCCAAGAACATTCATGGCCCTCTGGCAATGTGGGCTACTGAAATTATTCAAGATTCAGGGCATGAGGGCCCAACTGAGACTACTTGAGTACTTGGTTCACATGTGGGATGTGAATGAGTAGAAATTTCATGTGTGTTCCCACACACTCACCATAGATATCGAGGATATATATTTCCTAACAGGACTATCTTGTTGTGGTTCACGGGTGACATTTACATGTAGCAGGGGAGGTGGTGAGCCTATGAACTACTACATCAGTCATCATTGTGTGTCGGGAATCGAGAAACATAGCGGTAAGGTCTCTATCAGGGATGTCTAAGATTTTTCTTCACGGACTATCCTCTATATTATTACTCACATGAAAAGGAGTGTAGCTCCCCACATGCCTCTACAGAGCCATTTTCAGTATGCATTGGAGTTTATGGAGCCCCGAGTCTTCAACTAGTGTGAAGGGGTCCTTAAAAGAATGAAGAAACAACTTACCAAGTGCAGAAGTGGTGGGTTGAAACAATTCATATACGGGTCTATTTTGGTATCCTTCTTCCTAGAGAGGGTCCTAGTCTTACGCTTGTAGGTAGAGTGGGGTATACCTGCTCCACAAGATCCGAGGATGAAGAGGTGGGTAGATCTCATGGCCCGACATGGAGGCGGTCACATCGTCAGGTATAACGATGTCTTCTTCGAATGGCTGAGAACTCAAATGCTCATGGTCGATGATTATGCATATGTCGGGCTAGACTTCCGTGGAGATCCATACCTAGCTCTTCCTAAAGTTTCCTAGTGGGGGGACATAGGTAAGAAGGAATTTTTTTTTATATAATGGTTTTGTTATTTTTAATGATATAAAATGTTTTTTATGTTGTTTATCTGATGACTAATCGAGTGCTCTTCGACAATATAGACATGGGACCTTATCTTCCTCCAGGTTCATCCCCTATCTAGAGGCGAGGGGAGAGAGGTGTCGTAGAGGGAATAGTTCTTTCCGACTTCGAGACCATAGAACAAAATATGGAGGGACTTACAATGAACATCCCATATGCCTCTATAGATGATATTCCTAGACATTACCAATGCCACACAGTGGGCGTATCCGCATCCATCGGTCGACTGCTCCATAGAGTAGCACGGGAAGTCGTGTGTTATAGTGAGCAACATCCTTGATGCTCTGTTGTATATGAAGCCATGTGCTTCACATTTTTGATATTTTGGTCTTCGGACAAGAATACTTTTTTTAAACTTTAATCGTTATTAATATGAGGCTCCTACCAGCTTGCTTGTTTTATGTACAAAGTGTGATTGTATTTTATAAATGTCTCAAATGTCTGTCTAACACATAATTAGCCAATGCATTTGTTAATGTATTTATACATCTAGGAATGTGTTGATATTCAATGTAATCAAAATGACGTTCCAAGAGGCGAATTCGTAAATATACCCTTAACAAAATAGGACTCCGGATGGAATAAACATTACTCAACTGTAGAACCACTAATTGTGAATCAAGTCATACAATAAGATGATGAATTCCAAGTGAAACAATGTCAATCAATAACTCGATAACTTCACTGTATTCCGATATATTGTTAGTTGCATGACCAAGGCAAACACCATGTAGACTAATTAATTCATTTGTAGGTGCATAGATTGCCCAAGCAGCAGACGCTAAGTTTTGAGTATTGCGACTAGCGCCATCATTGAAGCCAATGTAGGGTAGCGAAGTCACCGACATATGGAAACCAAGCACAATGCAAGGTAAGCAGTCAAAAGGTGGAACCAAAAACGAAAAAGCACACAAGAGTATGATACACTAAAAATACACTGCACTCATGCAAAAATGACTTAAGCATAGTACCTCTTCAAGTAAAACCCATTTCTAGGTTCACTCAAAGGAATTCCATCATAATCTACCAGTTCATAAGCTCCTTTCTCCAACACTCGTTTCACAATATAAGGACCCTGCCACATGGGCTCGAATTTACCGGCCCCTAGCAAATCACGATCTTGCTCGTAAAGAAGAACTAGATCACCTTCAGAAAAAACATGTGGCTTGGCATGCTTTTCATATTGGGATTTAACATGCTTTTTCTGAGTTTCAATGACTAAGGTAGAATCACGACGGGTTACGTCTAATTGCATCAAATACAAAAGAATTTCATCTTCGGCAGAGGTGTTAGGGAGAAGTTCGACGACCAGTTTCAAAGATGGGATTTCACATTCAATCGACAAAATTGTTTCGATACCATATACTTTCTGGAAAGGTGTGAATCCCTTGGCAGACTTAACAAATGTCTTATAGGCCCATAATGTTGAGAACAACATCGTGTGCCAATTTGACTTATGAATTCCTACCATCCATCGAAGCATAGTAGTGAGAACTTTGTTAATTGCTTCAACCTGGCCATTGGCCTGCAAATAATAGGGGGTTGAGTTTTCATGGCGAAGAACCAACTTCTCAGTAAGTTCAGACATCATGAAACTATGAAAATGACTATCATGATTAGTAACGATGGCTTGAGGGACACTAAATCTAGTAATGATATGATTGATTATCTACAATGTTGAAGTTTTTCTACAATGTTGAAGTTTTCCCAGTATTATCAAATGTAGGCATCGCCTCAGCCCATTTAGTGAAATACTCCACAACTACTATAATGTATCCATGCCCCTTGGCCGAGTGAGTGTTACATGTCATGAATTCAATGCTCCATTTAGTGAATAGACAAATGAAAACTATAGGGTGAAGAGGAGCAGGGTGAAATCGAATCTTATTGTTATAGGTTTGACAAGCGTGGCATTTCTGGATGGCAGTAATGCAATCCTTAAATAACGAAGGCCAAAAATAACCTACTCGTAAGATCTTTTTGGTAGTGGCATACCCAAACATATGACTGCCACATTCTCTAGAGTGACAGTCATTCAAATCTTTCTCAGCTTCATCGTAGGTGAGACATCGTCAAAATATGGAATCAATACCACGGCAGTAAAGGGTATCACCAAGGATGATGTATTGACAGGATTGATACTGTATACTACGACGATTTGTACTAGAAATATCAGGCTGGAAAGTTTGGGTTTGGAGATAGATGATAATATCTTTATACCATATGTCATTAGAACTGGTCAAAAAGAGGGATTCGTCTGGTAAGGAATCCTCTGCCACAGTTTCTGTCTCAGTAGAGGGAAGGTCACATATCAATTCAGCAAAAACCAAAGACTTATTTGACTTGGCTCGTTCAAACTCTAAATCAAACTCCTATAGAATAGTTATCCATTTAGAGTACTTTCCCCCCAAAAATTGTCGAGTAAGGATACGTTGCATGGGGTTTCAATCGGAAATGACTATGGTTCTGCATAATAAGATGTAGTGATGAAAATGTTGAACAACTTGAACAACTTCCGAGGCCAGTTTCTCCACATGTAAATATTTGGTTTCGGTATTTTTGAGACTCCGGCTCAAATAGTATGTCACATGTTCATCGTGTGAATCATCCTCTTGGACTAAAACCATAACAATGGTAGAGTCTGAAGCAGCTAAGTACAGGAAATAATCTCGGCTATAGTCAGGGGGAAACAATTGTGGTGTATGGGTTAAGGCGAGTTTTAAAGCCTCAAAAGATTGTTTGCAGTATCATCCCATACAAAATTGTAACCTTTCTTGAGAATCTGAGTAAATCCTTTCATTAATTCAGCATAATTGGGAATGAATCGATGCAAAAAGTTATCCTTCCCTTGCAAACTTTGGAGCTGGTGTAGCGTGGAAGGAGGAGGTAAATTAAGAATAGCCTCAACCTTCAAGGGGTATACCCGAATCCCATGTATAGACACGATAAAACC
The DNA here is from genome assembly GCA_010110895.2 of Picea sitchensis. Lineage (NCBI taxonomy): Eukaryota > Viridiplantae > Streptophyta > Pinopsida > Pinales > Pinaceae > Picea > Picea sitchensis. The sequence goes on from SNQJ01S0016177.1 coordinate 139,313, forward strand.
AAGAAGTCGTCCAGATTCCACACAAAAAACACATTTGTGAGGATTCAAACGTATGTGGTAATAATGACAACGTAGGAAAATGGCCCTTAAATGTGTTGGGTGATCTTGACGACGCATGGAATGCGTCGGTAGATCGTCTAGATAGGGTTGTACAATGTGCTTAATTTCATGAAAAGAGTAAGACATAGCATGCTGAAAAGTCACCCCAGTGTTTTTGAGACCAAAATGAAGTTTTCGGTATAAAAAGGTTCCCCAAGGGAAAATAAAAGCAGTCTTGTGTTGATCTGTGTGTAAAATATTGATTTGATTATAGCCGGAGAAACCGTCCATTAAGGAGAATATTTCACTCTCAGCACAGTCATCAACGATCTGGTCGACGAAAGGGGTGGGATAAATGTTTGTTGGTATAGGGGCAGACCCAGAGTTCAACTCTAACAGCGCACCAACAAGCCCTAACTACTGGCCCTTTTGGCAACACTTGCAAAGTAGATGCAGTCTCACCTGAAGTAGCAATAGGGGGTTACAGGACACATGTGTCTACAACCATAGGAAATGCAAAGTGTACCCAAAACACTAACACACAACAAACCAGTTACTATTTATCTCCTTTAAGCCTACTGCATGAACTATATCTCAGATATGATACAATGATACAACAATAGAATAACAGAAGCAAAGGAACACAACATCAATCACACAAAACAACAAGATATACGTGGTTCACCCTCTCCCTAGGGATACTTCCACAGAACTGTGTTTCCTGATATATTATGTGAAAACATATAGTTCTATCTACACACTTAGTTTGCAGATCTCTCTCTCTTTCTCTCTCTCCCCTCTTTGCACACCCAGCTGCAAAGTTGATCTTCGCACCCAGCTGAAGATCTTACAACCAGATTCTCTTTCAACAGAATACTTCTCTCTCAACAACAATAATCACTCATTACATAATCGAACCCATCCTAGGTCCTCTTGACCTTTATTTATACATTACAATCACTCTCGCACAACCTTAGGCTGAAACCTAGGTGTCAAAACCCTAAAATGCCAAAACCCTAGGTGTCTAAAACCCTAGGTCAACTTGACCTGCGTTTTCAGGGCTTTGCCAGCCTGTCTTTCCTTCTTTCCCAAGAGGTGCTCCAAAGCACTCGTTAATGGATTTTTCTGCTTTTTGAGTTGTCCACGATCCATCTTCCTTGCTAATATATATTCCTCATTCTTCTCGTTCAATGGATCGCTTCCTGTTACTTCGCTCCTTATTTTCTGCTTCTTTGGCCACTTCGACCCAATCTTAGTTAATGTGCTTTCCACGCAGTTCGTACTTCGTGCTTCTTTCCTTAATCTTCGCTTCCTACCATAACCAAGGGCCAACAGGCCCCCAACATTCACATGTGTCTCATCCTGAGGCACTTTAGGTATGAACCTTATGTTTCACTTCGACTTCAAACTGCGCAGGGCAGCCTGTTCTTTATTCTTTGTCCCTTTATTCCCTTTGAAGACTGTCTTTTCTGTGTCTGGTACCCAGTTTCAACTGCACCTGGTACCTAGACCCTTCTCCTTATTCTTTTATTGAGAACTGCAAGGCAACTTGGTTGTCATAGTATAATTTCAATTGGCTCCCATTCACTAAACCTTCCTTCCACACTCCATTCAGTGTCTTCAACTGCACAACTCCTCCTTCTGTAACATAGGAGACCTCAAATGGGCCAAGCCAATGTGTTATGAACTTCCTTGGATGCTTCATGAACTTGTTGTCATATACCAATACCAAATATCCTTGCTTAAAGGCTTTCTTCTTGATATGTCTGTTATGGTAGGCCTTTTCTCATTCCTTCTGTACCTGTTGATGAAATCCTGCAATAAATATGTCTTATTCTAGTTCCACCAACTACGTGAGCCTCTCTTGAACAACGCCAATGTCATCCATACCTATGAATGTTGCAATTCTGAGACTAGGAACCAAATATTCTATAGGGACAACTGCTTCTAGACCATAAACCAACTTAAAGGGAGTCTGCATTGTCAACTTCTTGCAAGTATTTCTATAAGCCCATAGCATTGTTGTACTCTCAAATCCCAGTCATCCCTATTTACACTACAAATCTTCGTCAACACTGTCTCCAAGATATTGTTGAAATCTTTGATCGTCCCATTCGCTTGTGTATGGTAGGGAGTACTCTTCTGATGGTGGACTTCAAATTCCTGATTCAAAGCTTAAATGGTCTTATTAATAAAATGTGTGCCTTGATCGCTCATAAGGATATTTAGGCATCCAAACCTATTTATGATATCATCAAATATGAATCGTGCAGTTGTAGTTTCACTACAATCCTTAACTTCTCTTGCTTCTGCCCATCTGGTCAAATACTCTGTTGCAGTGATGATGTATCTAGCTCCTGTACGCTTTCTTGGTGGGTTAATAGGTCCCATGAAATCAATAGCCCATTTCTCAAATTCTTGTAAGGTAAGTTGTGGTGCTAAAGGCATCTCATCTCTTCTGGAAGGTTTCCCAACTATCTGGCATACATCGTAGGCTTTATAGTATTTCTTAGCATCTTTATGTAAAGTAGGCCACCAAAGGCCAGCTCTAAGAACCTTTTGCGTTGTTGATTTTCCTGCGTAATTTCCTCCTGCGATGCCTTCATGTGATTCTTCTAGAATTAGTGGTCTTTCTGCCTCCATAACACATCTCCTCAAGATCTCATCAGGTCCCATATTGTATAGTTGTCCAACTATAAGTGAAAAATATGCAGTGCGAACGACTAGTTGTTTCTTCTGAATGGTTGTATATCCGCAAGGTTCCATTCTTTTTTATATGAACTGGAATATCTCGACAAAGTGATCATCAACTGTTCTGATGGCCAGCAACTATGCATCTAGTAGTGTATCATCCAAACTAGTAGGTTCCTCTCCATGCTCCAACCTAGACAAGTGGGTAGGTCCCTTTTTCATTCCTCTTGGCTTGACCACGATCTCAAAGTCATATTCCTGGAATAATAGTAGCCATCTGCATATTCTTCCCCCCAACACTATCTTGTTGACTAGGTATTTCAATGCAGAGTGATCAGTGAACATCTTAAAGTGTCCTCCCAACAAGTAGTGTCGAAACTTCTGCAGCGCGTACACCATGGATAAACCTTCTCTCTCAATGGTAGTGTATTTTATCTCAACTGTAGATAGCTTCCTGCTAGCAAAGGCTAACAGATGGTCAATATATCATGCTCTTGTTTGTGCTAACAATGCGCCTAGTGCAATAGATGAAGCATCGACATGCACATGAAATTCCTTGTTGCAATCTGGGAAAACCAGAATAGGCACAACAACCATTTTCTATTTCAGTGTGTCGAAGCTCCGCTGACATTCTTTTGTCCATTGAAACTGACAATCTTTATTTAATAACTTCTCCATATGTTCTGTAATTTGTGCATAGCCCTTAATGAACTTTATGTAGTATCCAGTATGTCCCAACGCAATGCGTAGTTGTCTAACTGAAGTAGGGGGAGGTAGATCAACAATAATGGAAATCTTGGATGGATCTACCAACAACCCCTGCTTACACACAATATTTCCTAGCAACACTCCAAAGGGTGAAAATAAGATTCACTTCTTTAGGTTTAGGGAAATATGATATTGCCTGCACTTATCCAACATTAGTCTTAGACATTCAATATGGTTTTTCAATAAGCTAAAAACAGTCCAATCATCAAAATATGCTTCCAAAAATTTATGTAAAAACTCCTTGAATGCTTCTACCACCACCCTAGAAAAGATGGTTGGTGCATTCTTCAATCCAAAAGGCATCACTGTGTACTGGTAGGATCCCCATTTTGTTGCAAATGTGGTCTTATGGCGATCTTCCTTGGCAATCCTGATCTGGTGATAACCTGAAAATCCATCTGTGAAGGAGTAAACTTCCTGACCTCCTACATTATCTAACACTTCGTTGGTGAAAGGTGTAGGGAATGGGTCATGCAAATAGACATCATTCAACTTCCCGAGATCTACACAGATCCTGATCTCTCCTATCTTATTATCTTGTACCACCATAGGGCTAATCCATTCTGACTCTTCAACAGGTTCTATGATTCCTGCTTCCAACATTCTGTCTAATTCAATCTTCACTTTCTGCTTATATTTGGGACTCAATCTGTAGGGTCTCTGCTTAACTGGCCTCACATCTGGCTTCAAGGGGATCTTCATCTCTCCCATGGGCCCTTTAATTCCCTTCATATCAGTGAACTTGGTTGGGAACAAGTCCTGATATTCATGCAGTAGTTCGATGATTTTATCAATGGTGGCACCATCCCAGTAATATCCAACATTAGCAAGCTTAGGTGATTTCTCTGTTCCAATATTAACTTTATTGATTTTGATCGGTTGTCCAATGAAATATAGTTCGACTCCCGGTCCTTCTATGTCTCTCTGCTCTTCTGTTTCTGCAATGTTCACATTCCTATGATCATCATCTTCATCATAATTGATATTGTAACATCCTTGCAATTTCTGAAGAGGTGCAGTCCATTCATCCTCTTATTGCTCAATAGGGAGGTTAGGTGCCTCCTCAAATACTTTCTATCTTACAACTTGTAGAGCTTGATCTACTGAAGGGTACTAGCTTTCAAATAAAAATGTAGCTACAAAGTTCTGAGTCATACCATACCAATCTAAAGTGGTAAGTCACATTTATGCTTGAAGATACCAATTGATATGCATTGTGTCCATAGTGTTGATGAACTTATGCACCCACTATTATTGAGGAATGCTACTCCAGGCCTCCTCACAACCTCGCACATGGTCCTTCAGACAGTTTTGACCTGTGTATCAAACTTTGCATCCTTCTACTTGTTCTGAAAAGCGCACTGCCATCAAAGTGTGACATTGCATCCAGTCCACGATGTCATTTTTATGTGTCCCCCACCATCTTTCTTGTGTTTCTTTCAAAGCCTCATCCAGTGCCAACAATCTCTTTTGTACTGGTACAATTTCTTCAAAATATGATAAGAATGTTTCTAAATGATTTAAACCATCAAATGTGGCTAGATTGCTTACTTCTGTGCCAATCCAATGAACTTCCCTAGTCAATCTAGCACACCTACGCATAGAAAATCCATACATTTTGTTCTACCAATTCTTCAGTGCTTCTTCTGAGTCTGATGAGAATGCGTTGTCACTTCACCAACTTAAATTTACATATGTTGTAGGGTTAATGTAATCATGTTGTCTCACTGTCAATTTATATATATTCTCTAGCTCATATGTGTGGTCTTCTTCTCTGATGGGTTATGTGTATCTTCGAACTTCATCAGGATCCATAGGTGCAATGAACATAAGGCCATCACCTTCAAATGTCATTCTTCTTTTTTTTAAGTCAACAATAGTGTAATTGTTGAAATCCCAATCAATTCCTAATAGCGCAGAATAACGAAAAATATCATCAACTATCTCAATCACCTCGAAGTCCACAAATGTCCTTACCCCTTCGATGTCCACAGGGACATGCTCTAGTCTCCCAAAGGGGCTTACTGCCTGCTAATTAGCCATCCTAAGCCTGATAGAGTTATAAATTAACTTAGGTTTCCCCATCAATGCCCAGGTCTGCTTCATCATAACATTGACTTCTGATCCTAAGTTGAGGACCATATAATCTATATCATAATCTTCAATCTGAGCATTAAGGTGTAGTTCCTTATTTGTCCTTCTCTTTTTGGATACTTGATGTACTTCTCTATTTAGCAGAGGGTCTACCTTCCCTGGTTCATACTGTCGGATCAAGTGTTGTAGTTCTTGTATAGCTCTTTCATCCTTAATCAAATCAATGAACGTATACAAGAAACTAACAAGCTTTCTTACCTCTTTTCCTTCTCCCGGTGATGCAGACTGATCGAATGCTAGGGGCATCCCACATTCTCTCACTTCTGGTTGTGCCTTTGATGAAGAAACCTGATCTCCTCCAAATTTTCTTCTTGCTTCTTCAAACGTCTTCTTTTCTTTCCTCGGATCAAACTCTTGTGTATTCTTTGCAACTCTTTTGACCCCTGATTCTTCTGTAGTCTTCGCTGAAGTCACCCTGTCTTCTCCTGTAGCAATGCCTCCTCTAGTGATAACAGTGACTCTAAGATCCTCTCTGTGAGGTTCTGCTGAGATTAATTGTACTTGTGGGTTTCCTCCTCGTCTCTCCTGAAGTTTGGCTAACAACACATGACAATCTTCAATAACATGTTCAAATGAGTTGCAGTAGCTGCAAGTGGTACAAGGGTTCTGACAGTCCCTTGCCAAATGTCATGTTTGTGCACATTTATAATAAATTATCTGACCTCGACCTCAACCCCTACCTCCTCCTCTTCCTCTTCCTCTGAATCCACCGCGAGGGTTGATGTTTCCTCTTCCTAGGGAGTTAAACTGCATAGTATTTTCTTATTACTATACTTCGCCTTGAATTTTATATGTGTCTCTTGATCTTTCATGCAATAGGTCATAAGCCCTACAATATTTTTCATCATGCCCCACAGATTTACAGAATGTGCAGTAAAGGTTGGTAGGTGTCTGGACATATTTTTTCATGTAATAACATTCACTGGGGCGATGTCGATTTATACATACCTCGCACCAAGGTAGAGTAACTTGCTTCAAAGGGCTCGGAGCTCCTGAAGCCAAGTATTCATGAAATAGAGGACAATGCTCCTTGTCATGGCCCTCTGATTTGCATCTGATACACCATATATCTTCTCTTTTATCTTTTCCCTTATATTTCTTCATATCTTCGACCTTCAGCGATAAGCTAGTTAGCTGACTCAAAATTTGACTCATACCTGAGCTGGACTCTCCCATAGGGGTTGATTCTAGTTTCATGATGATATCCAACACCTCAGCCTGTGAAGCGATCTTCTGTTGCATCAGAGGGACTATGATCTGTGGCAAGAGGGAAACAATGAACCATTCTTTAATTTGTTCGTCTGACATCTGAAAACTCAAATGACATGTTAGGGTCTTAAACCTCTGATCAAACTCCCAAACAGGTTCAGCTACTCTTTGCTTGATTTCTTTCAGCTCTGTAATGCACTGCGAATCTGACTTTGGTTTCCTGAATTCGGTAATCAACGCAGTCTTAATGTCATTTAGTGGTTTAGGCTATACAACTCCTTGGACAAATTCTATTGATGAGAGTCTAGTCCGAGTCGAGCAGTGCGTATGCTCTTTGCTACTCTTGCCTTCGGGATCCTGAGTCTGCAAATCAAAAGCACTGATCTCAAGTGTATATTGGTCCTGTTTCGCCTATATGTGTGCCCTCTGGTAAAATTGGTATCAGAGCCCTTTTATTGTGTGTTGTGTCGAGATAGTCATTGCCTACGCAATAAGCCAGCAGCTTGTCCTTAGTCCATGTTAACGGACTCTATCAGATTCATCTGATTGTCTGGACTCAATGCTCTGCGTTTCGGTGCAGTGATATCTTCTATGTATTGTGTCAACAATAGATGCCTTATGCATCTAAGTGTCTGTAATCTGTAATATGCCTCCTGCATATGTGTAATCACTGAGAGATTAATACAAAGAAGCTATTTGAAGTGTTGTTATGCTATTCGAGCCTTGTGTTTGAAGACTCTGGTTACGTGACGTGCAATCATCCAGGCTGAAGACGTGTTTTGCTGAAGGTGCTTGGTCATAAGATACGTAAGCAATTTTATTTACAGCATTTTATGCCCTGCAGTTGGCTTTTGTTGTTTGCCAGTATCTAGACTCATTTAAGTAAGATTTACCTTCTGTTTGATTGCTTACCAGTAACATTTAAAGGAGTTCTGTCAAAAGTTGCAGTAGAATATTATGGCTTCGCTTCCTAGTTCCTCATCCAAAAGTCTCTCTGGTTATTCTTTTCAGTCAGTCGTCGAGTCGTCGTCAGTCGTCTACTAAGTGGTATAAAAATCTGTTGAGTCAGTCGTCTCATAAACCTCTGTATAATGATAAGCTAATTCATCAGGAGTATGAACCTGATCCAAATTGGCAAATGCCAAAAGTTCCTGCTTCTGAGATATATTCCTTACCTACTTTTCAGTTTAAAGCCGCTACTCTCATTAGATATTGTTCTGTAAATATCCCAATCTCTCTCGGTCAAATGAAGTATCAACTTCCTCTCATCCAACAGGAAGATATTGAATGGGGTTTATCTCATGGCTATGAATATATTCACATAGGATTGATACAGTTTGGTTTAAATGCCCTTGTCCGCCCAGGACTTGATATTAGTGCTCTCCTATGTATACTTGATTCGCGTCATAATAATTTTAATGATGCCATGATTTCTGGTTTCCAAGCTCCCCTTCATAATGGTCCTGTTTGGTCATCCGCCTTGCCTCGTTTTCAAATCTCACTCCGAGACCCTTATATCAATACTCTGCTACAAGCCTATCTCAAACTTGTTGGCTTTGACATGGCTGAAGGATCCAAGGTCGCCCAAATCCATTCCACGATTTGTCTTCGATTTGTGACCTCTACAATGCCGCCTCTTAATCCAAAGCTCCAACAACGCGCCATCAACGAAAGTGTGGTGGTTGGTCCTGGCAACGTAGCTCCTCTTACTCTTGGTTTTGCTAAACTTACAGAGATTGAAGAATGGTCTACCGAGTATGATCCCATATCTACTCAGTTTAAGCCTCCAGTGCCCAAAGAAATGACTGTGTATACAAATGACCAAGGGCAATCCATGTTAAGACTAGGTAAGTCTCAAAGTCTCCGATACCCTAGTCTAGACAGACAATTCTCATCACTGTCAACAAGTACATCTAGATCTGACCCAGTCAGACATCATTCTCCTGTACAATCTCCTCCCAGGACTCCCCTGTACAAACCTATTGCAGGAAGATCAAAATTAGATGATCACTATCTACAGCACAGACAAAAAGGATCTAAAAGTTGTTATTATTGTAAAAGGGAAGAGTTTGATCCCAAAAAGCTCATTCCTGAAACAGACTCCTCTGCACCTAGTCTGCCCAGAAATTTTGAAGTATATCAACAGAAAAGTGAACATTTGGGTCAACATTCTGATTGTCAAGAATGTGCACAATTAGCAGTTCCTACTATCAAAATGATGGAACATCCTTTACCTAGAGCTGGTAAAGAGAAACGTTCAGAGATTCCTCACAGATCTCTAGGAACCGGAAATCATACACCCAAATTTCAGAATAATCTAGTTGCAGATTTAGACTTCATTCATTACAGAAAGTCTGAAGATCCTGTCCCAGATGAAGTAGTTAGACTCCAAAACTATGCTAACTATCAGTCTGTTTGCTTAGCACAAAATATAGATGATATTGCTCAAGATGTTCTAAGAACCAAAACTCATTTGCTTGGTTTACATTCTGACCTTGAGGATATCTCTCATAACCAACTCATGCTAAAGCAACAAGTTGATGACATTCTGGAAAAATTGAAGATTATCCAAGAAGCTGTAGATAACATGAATTCCTCTTTGAAAGAAGAAACTGAGTCATCTAATCCTGAAACTCCTACTCAGGATGCTAGTTTCTCATTCTTTAGTACTTCACCTCCCTCTGGAGACAAAACCC
>SNQJ01S0016177.1:148879-174229 GCA_010110895.2 Picea sitchensis
GCCCAGTGGCCAGGCTTTTTACAAATGAAACAAGTAGATTGCCTAGGCTTTCTAGGGAATTGGCGTTTTCTGAAATAGATCTTACGTCTAGGTTTGAAACCATGACTTTTCTTGACAATTTTCTTATGACCTTTAACAGGACTAGAATGGCATGTGCAATGTTTATCTTTAGCATGTTTAGAAGTTGTCTTAGGCTTAGGCTTAAATCATCCATAACTAGTTGTTTCTTTAAATTGTTCACAGGCTGCAGGGGAGATCTGCAACTGCTTTTTCAAAGATTTAGCTTGTTTTCTTTTAATGCATTCTTCTTGGATTGCTGTAATAACCTGTTCTTGTATTCCTGCTAAAGATAATGTTTCAATTTCTATGTCTTCATCTTCTAGTCTTTTCCTAGTTAAGTCAGGGACTGGATGAGGCAAGGATGAGAGATATTTTCTCAGATATGCAACGTTTCTGGGATCAGGAACTTTATATAGGAGGGATTGCATCATACAGAAATATTTTTGGAGATTATTAAGATCACAAAGTTTCTGGCTCATAAAGGAATCAGCATAGTGTGACATGTTAACATGAATATCTCCATAGAATTCATGAACAACAGCCTTTATGAGTTCATCTATTGGCTTGGCGTGTTGTATGATTCTGAGCTTACTATTATCAGAAATTCTATCCCACCAGAAATTAAGATTTCCTCTGAATCCCCAAGTGAGCCTTAAAGCAAGGTCACTCCAAGAAACTTTATCCTTAAAGATCATTTTTTGAGTTCTTGCCCAAGCATGCCATCCTTGGATTACAATTTCGATGTCTTGTCTAGATTTACAATCTATATTTGTAACAGGAGCAGCTTCTCCTGATTTTAGAGAAGTTTGACCTTGACCATCGATGTCCATGGCAGCTTTCTTCCCACTAGTGTATCTTGCATTACACCATTGTTCCCAAGTGGGAGTAGTGTTAGTCCTTTGACTACTAGATTCAGGTACTTCTTCTGGTTTGACATCTACCATCTTTATAGAAGGAGGAAAGGAGGAAGGAGACTGGATATTTACAATGGTCAACTGGCTAGACAAACTTTCAGCTTGAGCTTGCCTAATTGTATCAGTAATCTCATGGGTTTGAGATTGTACTAATTGGAGTTTGTTTCTGGCAAGTTCAGCTATTTGTGCTATTCTGATAAGAACATGATTTGTTATAGGAATGTCTAGTCTTTTTAGGACAAGGGTTTTGTCTCCAGAGGGAGGTGAAGTACTAAAGAATGAGAAACTAGCATCCTGAGTAGGAGTTTCAGGATTAGATGACTCAGTTTCTTCTTTCAAAGAGGAATTCATGTTATCTACAACTTCTTGGATAATCTTCAATTTTTCCAGAATGTCATCAACTTGTTGCTTTAGCATGAGTTGGTTATGAGAGATATCCTCAAGGTCAGAATGTAAACCAAGCAAATGAGTTTTGGTTCTTAGAACATCTTGAGAAATATCATCTATATTTTATGCTAAGCAAACAGACTGATAGTTAGCATAGTATTGGAGTCTAACTACTTCATCTGGGACAGGATCTTCAAACTTTCTGTAATGAATGAAGTCTAAATCTGCAACTAGATTATTCTGAAATTTGGGTGTATGATTTCCGGTTCCTAGAGATCTGTGAGGAATCTCTAAACGTTTCTCTTTACCAGCTCTAGGTAAAGGATGTTCCATCATTTTGATAGTAGGAACTGCTAATTGTGCACATTCTTGACAATCAGAATGTTGACCCAAATGTTCACTTTTCTGTTGATATACTTCAAAATTTCTGGGCAGACTAGGTGCAGAGGAGTCTGTTTCAGGAATGAGCTTTTTGGGATCAAACTCTTCCCTTTTACAATAATAACAACTTTTAGATCCTTTTTGTCTGTGCTGTAGATAGTGATCATCTAATTTTGATCTTCCTACAACAGGTTTGTACAGGGGAGTCCCTTAAAGAAATATCTCTCTGCTTGGCTATATGATTCTACTTTGTCAATAGAAAACTCAGTAACGTACCCTCCAATGGTACTATCAAACCAATGATCGACTGCTCTTGACATGGCATTATCAACTCTCTTGACCTTCTTTATCAGCACCAACATCCAAACCACAGGTGGTTTGAGTCTGATTTCAAACTAGGTATCTACTAATATGGCTAGCCACTCATATAGCTCTTGATGAATTCCTCCAAAAAAGATCTCATGTATATCGGTAAAGATATACCTTCCCAACCAATCCTCTATACTAATATTAGGGTTCTTGTTCTAAGCTTCAATGAAGTCCTTTTCTTGTTCTTCTATCCACTTCTGAATCTCTGTCTTCGATGGAAACCACCTTGACATTCCCTCAAGAAGATCTTGGTCCCGATAACGAAACCATTTATTGGCACAAGGGCAGACCCAGGGTTCAACTCTAACAGCGCACCAACAAGCCCTAACTACTAGCCCTTTTGGTAACACCTATGAAGCAGATGCAGTCTCACCTGAAGTAGCGATAGGGGGTTGCAGGACACATGTGTCTACAACCAGAGGAAATGCAAAGTGGACCCAAAACACTAACACACAACAACCCAGTTACTCTTTATCTCCTTTAAGCCTACTGCATGAACTATATCTCAGATCTGATACAATGATACAATAATAGAATAAAAAAATCAAAGGAACACAACATCAATCACACAAAACAACAAGATATACATGGTTCACCCTCTCCCTAGGGCTATGTCCACATAAGTGTGTTTCCTGATATATTATGTGAAAACATACAGTTCTATCTGTGTACTTAGCTTGCAGATCTCTCTCTCTTTCTCTCTCTCCCCTCTCTACGCACCCAGCTGCAGGGTTGATCTTCGCACCCAGCTGAAGGTTTTACAACCAAACTCTCTTTCAACATAATACTTCTCTCTCTCAACAATAATAATCGCTCATTACATAACGAACCCATCCTAGATCCTCTTGACCTTTATTTATAAATTACAATGACTCTCGGACAACCTTAGGCCAAAACCTAGGTGTCAAAACCCTAAAATGCCAAAACCCTAGGTGTATAAAACCCTAGGTCAACTTGACCCACGTTTTTAGGGCTTCGCCAGCCTGTCTTTCCTTCTTTCTCGTAAGGTTCTCCAAAGCACACGTTGATGGATTTTTCTGCTTACTGAGTTGTCCACAATCCATCTTCCTTATTGATCTGTCTTCCTCAATATTCTCGTTCAACGACTCACTTTATCTTACTTCGCTCATTCTTTTCTTCTTCTTTGGCCACTTCAACCCAATCTCAGTCAATGTTCTTTCTGCGCAGTTCGTACTTCGCGCTTCTTTCCTTAATCTTTGCTTCCTTCCATAACCAAGGGCCAACATTGTCTTTGGGATAAGCTTTATTTATATCCCTATAATCTACACAAACACAGATCATGCCTTGTTTCTTGTTTACCCGAACAAGATTAGATACCCAATCAGTCAAAGCCACAGGATAAACAAAGCCAACTTTAAGAAGTTTCTCAACTTCAATATTGATAGTAGCAGCTTTACGTGGATGTACTGGGATAAGTCTCTGCCAAATGGGTTTAGAGTTCAGGTAGGTCTTAATCTCATGCACAACAACATTAGGATCAATACCTGGCATTTCTTCATAACTCCAGGAAAAACCATCATGGAATTCTTGAAAAATGGATTTATAAGTGTGGACCTCATTAGTAGAACATGAGGCACTGATATGAACATTTTCCATGACCCCGGGTTTAATTGATATGTCAAGAGGAACGGTAGGTGAAATGTTACTCAAGTTCCCTTCATACAAAACATCGTGTGTTGACTCAGGAACAGAAGAAATAATAACAATGGTAGACGAAGTCGAAATCCGTTGATAACTCTCTAAGGTCTCTCGTTCTAGGAAGAGAATAGAATGATGATGCCCATCGTCCCATGGAGTATCTTCCATAGACATGACTGACATGATCATCTCATCAGTAGAAAAGATCACGTGAAACGGATCAGGAGATGTATCACAGAAAGAAGGAGGAGGGGAAGTTGTCGATTGAATAGCTTGATAAGCTGATTCGAACGGACTTAAAGGAATTATGTTTTTGTAACGAATATAGTCACCGGAGTTAGGTACTATCTGTGGGTCATAAGACTCAGGGGTTTCACGAACATAGGTTGAGATCATGTTAATCGAGGCTACAAAAGGAGAAGGAATATCGGGTGGTGGAATAGGAAAAGTGCCCATCAAGGTTGAATCTTTTAAAAGACCCACACCGACATTCTCATAACCGGGAGGTGTTTTTGAGATAAAAGGTACGTTGCTAGTACATGAATCAGAATTAAAGAAGGCCAGTTGGTCGACAGTAACGACCTTTCCTTGGTGTGGGAAACGTAACACAAGGAAAAGGGTAGACACAACTGCGCGCATGGAATCAATTCAGCTACGGCCAAGCAAAAGGTTATAATCAAGAGGTGCATCAAAGACCTCAACCTCAACATTGACCGATTTACCTTCTAATGTAATAGAAAATGAAGGAAGAAAATCGTAAGGTTTAAACCCCGTACCATTAAAATATTTAAGAGTATTGTGTGACTCGATAAGGGTAGGGGATCCAATATATTTCCAACAAGTAACGAACACAATGCAAGTCAAGGCTCCTTCATCAATAACGGTTCGACAGATATTCTTGTTTTCCACAACAACTTGGATCTGAAACGCTAATTGAGGAGGAAGTCTTGGAATATGATCTTCCAAGTCAAAGATGATCAAATTGGTATCGGTAGGATCAATTCCACCAATAGTCTTTAACAACACCTTCCGTTGAGTAGGACAACTTTGAAGGACTTCGAGAGCCGACATCGCAGAAGGTGTTTGCGCAAGGTCTTCTACAATACTGTAGTTTTGGGCAGCACGTGCATGAGGATTAAATGAATAATTTCGAACAACACCCTTAGGAGGAGGATGAAGAACTGTCTCTAGGCCCGATCGTTCGATATGAAGAGGACTGTTTGGAGGTGAAGTTGGGGGAGGAGGTTGAACCAACGAAGGTGGTAAATCATCAACTTTCTCTTTCGATGAAAAATAATCTTTGGCTCGATTTGCAACTACAACTTCGTTCTTCTTAGAGTCACCAGTACACATAGGAACATAAGACGTGGTAGAGGGAGAAGGTTGGTCATGAATGACCAATTGGACCTGCTACCAAGAAGGAAACGGTTCTGACAAGACAACAAGTGTAGAAGGCTTCCCGGTCCCTTGCAGGAACTTAGTAACCTCAACGCGTCGCGGACAACCTTTCGTATAATGATCATCACCACAAATAAGGAAAGGGTAATGAGGTTTATGTTTGTCCTTGTCATCAGCGGGCTGTGTTTTGGGTTTCTCAGATTGTTGATTATTATTTTTGCCCTTCTTATTCTTACCCTTCCCTTTCTTTTTATTTTGATTTTTACCGGTAGGTGTAGATTGAATCGAATTAAATTCAAAAGTTTTACCAGAAGAAGGAGTAGGAGTAAGAGTATTTTGTACATTAGAAGTGGTAGACTTGGGATTGGTATGACTGGCTTGTGTAGACTGTGTCTCAGCATGAAATGTGCCAATCACGCCATAAACAACATGAGAAGCTACTAGAGGTGTTGGGGTAGGATTTGTAGAAGGACGAGGAACATCAGGGATCAAATCGTAAAGTGTGTCTGTTTGCGAATAAACGAGATCGAGATACTGAGCATGACTAATCGCCTGCTCTTCAATGACGACACCACCCATGGCAACATCACGGGCTATGGGCCCAATGAGTGATTTGTTAAAACACTCATCCAATAGTTGATCAGGAAGGGGAACTTTGATTAATCGTCTTCTCATTCTCCACTCATGGATATGATCAGAAATATGAGTGGAAGAGGATTGTTTAAAAGAACTCAAAATTTATGTTCCTGTCTCATATCGAATTGGCAACTGGTAATGTGTTACGAATACCATGGCTAGGGTATTAAAGTCATTAAAGAATCCTCGTGGTAACTCAATATACCATTTGGTTTCCGAACCCGTGAGAGTTCGTTGGAAAATTCGTAATCTTATAGAGTCATCCATCAATGAGTTGGATGAACACAAAAGATGGAAAGTCATGACGTGATTATTTGGGTCTTCTCCTGATCGACCGTCAAACTTAGGAATGTCAGACGATAATTTTTCTAGTATGATAGGCCAATAAGGAGAATGCAAAATAGGATCATTCAAAATCCTAGACAAATCTGGTAAATCCAAAGTGGAAAGACAAGGAAACTGTCTGTTCACTTGAGGAAACTGGTAGTTTTGAGGATGGAGTCTCGTAGGTATACCGGTATGACCATAAGTAGTCTATAGATAATTAGACAATCCTGATAGATTCAGTTGTGGAGGGTTTTGAGTAAAAAATCCACCAGGGTTTCGTGGATTAGGTATGTTCCCTTGGAAAGGAACATTAGATGAAAATTTTGACCCCAGGTAGGATTCATAGAACCTGGATATGGTTTCCCAAGATTAAGGGGTACAAAGGAATTAACTTGAGGATGTTTCCCCCAAACGATTGTTGATTCCCTTGGAAAGGAAGATTCCAAGGTTGATATTGTAACAAGGGTATATTTTTTCCATAAACTGGGTTATGGCCTCCAACTTGAGGTTTCCCCCCAAATTGAGGTTGTCCCCCAATCTGAGGTTTCCCCCCAAATTGAGATTTCCCCCCAACTTGAGGTTGACCTCCAACAGGAATCTGAAAACCAGAAGTGACAGCATGACTAGCGCCTCCAATTGGATTGAAGCCACTAGGGCCAGGACTATTAAATCCTCCAGACAAAGGTGGAGGAGGAACGTAAGGCCCCCCGGAGAGAACCTGGGTAGGTGTAGGAACAAAATGATTAGCAACATTACACCCAGGAGAAACAAAAAGTCTAGACCCTACGGATGGATTCTGGGCAGGAATAGCAATGGAAGTATTCAAAGCGTTATACCCAAGGGGAAGTGACGGATTTGGTCTAAGAGGAAGTGGTGTTTTAATAGGAGCTTGAGTGATAACCACATTTCTAGTAGAAACGGTCGTAGCTTGTGGGACCATAATAGAGTGGACCATCTGGAGTGGAAGAATTGAGTGAGAACCAACCAACAATTGGTCTGAAACTATGGCAACATTATTGGTTGTGCTAGTAAAATGATCTAAAGGTACCATATAGGTAATCGACGTCTCAGGCATTTGTGATGCCATAGGTTGATTAGAAATCATTCCTAGTGTGCCAAAAATTACGTGTCCCGAAGAAGGGGGAGAACTAGGATTAAAAATTCCAGCAGTGTGAGTCGGGGTTCTAAATGATTCACTTTGAAAAAGTGGATCGTCTACTCTAGATTCTGCATTAGGTCCAGTAGGTACTTCAATATTCTCGACAACAACAATTTCTCCTGATGAATTCATCCGGAGAAGATGTGCATTGTGTCTAATAATCAATAATGGGTTCGTGGGAAGTTTGAATGCCTCTAAAGAATCTGAAAAAATTCTGAATCCCTCTAAAGAATGTGAACTTCCAACTTGTGAGGCTACTTCATTATTTATTGCTCCTTCAGGAGATCCCTCTAGTGAGTTAGGAAGCAAAGGGAGGTCACCTTCCAGATCTTCCAGAGGTATCCCTTGCATCCTACGTGAACGACGAAGGCCGATGTTGGCTGAACCAAATAAAGAATGAAACAAATCTATGGCCAACTAGAGAAATAAACAACACTCACTAATAAAATCTAGAAATCAAACCAAACAAACAAACCTTGTTATCTTGAAGTCACTAGTTGGTGATGAAATCCAACGTCGCGAAATCAAGACAAGAAGGGGCTGGGATAAAGAGGGTGAAAAAGTTACGTTGACGACCTGCTTAATGGACTTACACCCTGGTGCAAGCTCCCACACATAATCGTGGGTATACCCTCCAAGGAGCCCGAGTGAGTTTGGCCAACGTTGATTCCACGTATCATGAAGACTTTCTCCTCCACAGTCACCTCGTGTAAAGACCCTAAATATATAGGCTACTAAGGTTACCAATTATGACAATGATGCATGGGAAAACAATCGACAGTTCGATCCACGCGCAAAGGCATGGTATCTAGCCTGAAATCAACTCGAGAAGCTCCCACACATAATCGTGGGTATACCCTCAAGTGACCCCCAATAATACGCACAATCGCTACACTAAGATCGACAAAGCAGGGTGAGTAACTCTGCCAGTCCTAATGCGACCTCATGATTGACCCTTGTGTTAGAAGGGCTTCCTAGGACAAAATGTAGCAAGTGGATTTGAACTGTCCTTATCACAAGATACTATTTTGTGTTTTTATGCTTTGGAGAGTGTGCCTTACAACCTATTCCAAAGTGCTATCCTAGCTAATGTTGGTGAAGAGAATTTCTAGAAAATAAAAGTTGCTAATAATTTTTAAAATTGTGTTGTATTTTAAAGGTTGTTGTTTACTCAAAAGGGAGATGGAAATGAAATTGATGATGTATGTGACCTTGGCCCAATAGAATGCAAGAAGAGATGAATATGTAATCGTTCAATTCGATGAACTGTAATTAGAGTAGGGAGAATGTATCTCTTTTTGAAGTACAAAAGCTACGAAATACAATTTCTCATTCCTTGAATGAACAAAATCCCAAACAATCAAAACTACAAAATTTTCCAACTTTCTCCTTTAACAAATATTTTGAATGCAATAATTTTCTTATGAAAGATTACTAAAAATAATAAATGACTTTAGTTCTCCCTTTCCCAAATCAAATTAGAGATGTAATGAAGAAAAGAAAGTGTAATCCAAGAAAATTAACACATTCTCAACACAATTCCCAAATCAAACTCATAATGTAGACAAAAATGAAAATGATAGGAAAGCCTTTTTTCGAATGCAAACAAAAATGTCTATCAATCAATAAACAATCTGGAAAGTAAAATCAAACCAAAACTTTTAACAAATCAAAGACCCTTTGTCAAACAAGCACTCAGATCAAGATCCAAAGATTATACCCTTGCGACAAGAATCAAAAGAAAAACTTGCAAAATTTATAAAGAAAGACTTTGAATCCCTGAAAAACAATCAAACGCAAGCTTCAAACTCATCAATCAATCAATCACTGGTATCAAAAGTTTATCCCAAGAAATTAAGGCAAAACTGAATGGAAAAAAAAATTTGGCTCTTCCAACAATTCCTACAGGAATCGTCGCAGGCTGACAGTGGAGCACAGTGCGACGAGCTAGGGTCATCGCAGGCTACCAATAGAGCACAGTGCGATGTCATTTCATTGGTTTGCATAAGCAGGGTGCAATGTCAGAGGATCATCACAGGCTGTCTATATAGTACAATGCGATGATCTCTGTAACTAAGGAAAAAATGAAAGAAAGACAAAAAATATAACCCAACCTTCAAACCCAGGGAGTCCAGATGGATCACCCACAAACTCAGAGAATGAATTTAACCAAAAGAAGGCAGGCTAAAAGTAAATAAGAGGCAAAAAACCAAAATAAAGTCGTATCCCCAATATGGTCACCAATTTTTTTATCGGATTAATCGGTAAGTGCGAACACAAACAAATCTCCCTAGATCCCACTACAAACTAGAAAAAAACATAACATAATGCACAATTTGCTTTAAACATCATCATCATATCAACTAGTTTAATTAGTTACAAGTGACATACCTTTTAAACGATGCTTGTCCTCGCTAGTGTCATCCTTGTAGCTCCTTCCTTGAATTTGCATAATAGTAAGCCTGTCTAAGAATCACAAACCAACAAATAAGAGGAACGAAGATCTATATATTCTAATGAAGTCTATATATGATCAAGGAATTATACAATAGAAGACAAGATGCTTATATAAGGAAGAAATTCATTACTGTATTAAGTGAAATAGAAAGTGGAGAATACAACCCATGCCTTGATGTTGCAAGGTCCCCTTTCGATGGCTCTTTGCTTCAACACACACGCATTTTCTCTGAATGTCTTGAATGAAGAAGATCCACAATCTAACTTGAAGAACTAAAGAAAAGCTCTCAAGCATAATCTGAAGTAGAACCCTCCATACAATGCTTAACCTATTCAACCTTTGGCCTTTTCCATGAGAGATCCCTCTTTATATAGCGTGAAAGAGAGATGGATGAGGAGATTAGAATGATCCCACCATATCAGAGAAGCGAGTAAGATCCAAACCGATCAGAGGCCACCTCATCTTCTAGAACATTCGTGAAATTTAACTTTTCCCAATCTTTAAGCATCGTCGCACCTTACACACTTAGCAGCATGTGACGACGTCGCAGTCCAGGTATAGTGCAGGATGCGATGATCATGCATCGTCACACCCCACGTATTTAGCAGGGTGCGACGACCTTCCTTCATGTGGTTTTTGGCAGAGGAAAGTAAATCACTTTTCTCATGGAGAAAGTTTCTTTTAATATTTTTAGGGAACATGAACACATGTTGTCAAGTGATCACTGAGGTGACCAAAATAATGTGTAACATATATTAAAATGCTTCTAATACTTTGAATGCCAAGCATCCAAACAAACAAACCAAAACGGTAAACTGATACCTCTTTTCATCCTTAGATGTGGAAAACCATGGAAAAGTAAAATTTCACAACTCTTCTTTCTTTTCTTCTATTTTTTCTTCATCGAAGAAAACATTATAACCATACATTAAATTTAATTTTTAGTTATCCATACATTGACCACACAATACCCTCAAATTTTGGTTGTCCAATTCATTTTTTATTTTATTTATAAACTACCATAATTTAAAACAAACTTGAATGACAACATAGGATATACTCTCTCCGAACTCATTAATATTTTATGGGTTGCCATATAAGCATCGTGATAATAAGGCCAACGCCTTTTTTTTTTTTAATTGTTTTTATTATTATTTTTTAAATATTTTCAACATTAAACTTAAATATATGAGAATTTTTTGGATAGAGTTTTGGAAATATTATATTATTATTATTTTTAAATTTTATTTTTTATTTATTGATAATATTATTAAATGTTTTATTTATATTTTTAAATCAATTAAAATTTGCAAGAAAATTCACGAGCAATCTTCACGAGCAAGAAAATTCCCCATAAATATTTGCAACGGAAAACCACTTCTTACCACCAGGAGATCTTTGCGGTGCAAGAAAATCGGAGAGCAGGAAAGAGTGTATTCGGAACAGAGTGAGAGATTGTGTTAGGTTACTATGGCTGAGCGAATTGTGTTAGGTGAAACCCACAGGAGTTTGAGCTCTTGGCTTTGCAATGAGGAACGTGATTTCTTGATCAGAAATAATGGACAGAAGGTATGATTGTTATACTTTTTCATATATACAATCTCTGATAACATTCATTTTGCTCGAAAATTGCATTATTGTATTAAATCCAATGTAATCTACAGGTGAAAGTTGAAGAACTGGAACTGGAAGGGAAACACGTGGGTCTGTACTTTTCTGCACATTGGTGTCCTCCATGCAGGGATTTCACCCCCGTTTTGTCCGAAATCTATAAGAAGTTATCGGAGAAGGGGGACTTCGAGATTGTCTTCATTTCTAAAGATCGTGATGAGAAGTCATTCGAGGAATACCACCACACCATGCCATGGCTTACCCTGCCATTCTCAGATGAAAATACAAGGAAGAAGCTTGATCAGGTCTTTCAGGCCTTTCCCATTCCGTGCCTTGTTCTTCTGAAGGTCATTGAAAAATACAAAGAGGTCAAAGTTGTAACCCCTAAAGGTGTGGAGATCATTGAAAAATATGGTGTTGAGGGATATCCATTCACTGCAGAGAGGCTTGATGAGCTGGGGGCCAAAGAGGAGGCATTAAGGGCTGCACAGACTGTAAAGTCTCTTCTGCTGTCTGATGAACGAGATTTTGTGCTTGGCCATGGAGGAAGAAAGGTGGGTGTTTTCCCTTTTTCGTTTGTTTTATCCTTCGCCTGCAAATCTGGATTTGGGTTCTTTTTATGATAATGTAGGGAAGAAAGGATGTATTGAATTGGGCTATTGATCTTGAAAACCTAGGGAATAGATCATGCATGTATTAAGTCTAATGAATACATTTATATGATTGGGTGATTGAGTTCCATGCAATCATTGGATCTTGTAAGGGTTTAGGAAAAATAGGTGCACAAATTTTATTTCATGATGGTCTAATTTTTAATTTGGGTTTTTGCCAATAGGTTCAGGTAGATGAGCTTGCGGGGAAGACAGTGTTTCTGTATTTCTCAGCCCACTGTGGTCCCTGTAGAAATTTCACTCCACGGCTTGTGAAGATATATAATGAGCTTTTGAACGAAGGGGAGGCCTTTGAGATTGTGTTTCTCTCGCTTGACAAAGAGGAGAAAGACTTTGAAAAGCATTATGGAGGCATGCCATGGCTGGCTTTGCCATTTGAAGACAACACTGTAAAGAGCTTGTCTCGCTACTTCCAGCTTCAGGCTATCCCATCCTTGATTATTTTCGGTCCAGATGGGAAAACAGTACAGCCTGGTTCCGTGGAGGATATACGAAAATATGGAATCAGAGCTTACCCATTTACAAAAGTGCGGCTGGATGAGCTTGAAGCTGAGGAGAAAGCTAAACGAGAAGCACAAACCAAGAAACCTAAACGAGAAGCACAAGCCAAGAAAGCTAAACGAGAAGCACAAACCAAGAAAGCTAAACGAGAAGCACAAACCCTGGAGTCACTCTTGGTTTCTGATAAGCGCAACATTGTGATCAAGCATGGAGGTGCCCAGGTGAGTTACTGAGATCTGGTTATTACCTTCACTGTTCTTATGCCATGATTCATGAATCACACCATAGAAATAAGTTCTATTCCTTCATAACATATGGGGGTTATATGTACAAATGGTCAGGCAGAGTGCCTCATTGGGCTCCCCCATGTTATTTTGGGCTTGTGAATCGTGATAACCCTGACAAGCAGACAGGGTGAGGTGCAAGTCCTGGGTGACTCTTGACAGTCTAGAAGCCCCTCAGCAGCTAAGCCAATTGGTCTTCAATGTTTAATAGTGTGCTATCCCGGGTAATGTGGTTACTGTTTCCTGTTTTCCAAAACAAAAAAAGGGGTTTACCTATAATATTCGTTCTGTTCTGATCAATCTGGATACGGAAACATAGACTCTCATAATATCAGCAATATGACTGGTTGATTATCATATCCAGAAGTATTCAGACGGAGACCAACAATAAAACAAATCTTCATAGACACAATGGAGACCAACAATAAAACAAATCTTCATAGACACAATTTGGGATGTGTAGTTTAAAAATTAACTGTTGTATCTGGTTAAAAGTATGATATGTTTTTAGGGAATTAGTCAGTACATATACTTATAAAAGGGAGGTATACATATCCTACTTCTCTGTATTTGAATTTGTATATAAAAGGGAGGTATATATATCCTAATCCTTTGGATTTGAATTTGTATATCTGAGATATACATATCCTACTCTTTTAGATTTGCATTTGTATATCCAATTTAAATTTGTATATTCGAGATATACATATCCTACTCCTCTGGATTTAAATTTGTAGTTTTTTAGAAAGAAATACATGTTTTTATGTTTTTAACTATTAGCCCCATTCAAACTGTATAAAAGACATTCCATATATACAGGAGCTCTACCACTATGAAGATTTGAATTTGGCTTGTTTTCATGGCGAACTCTTGTTAACCACTAAACCACAGCTAAACATGAAATCTGGTCAGAACTCGATGCTCTGATGCTGATCATTTATATGTTTTGATTCTTGTAATAGGTCCCGATAGCTGAGCTTGTGGGCAAGACTGTTGCTTTGTATTTCTCTGCCCATTGGTGCGGCCCTTGCCGAGATACAGAGCTTGTAAAGGTATACAACGAACTCAAGGAAGGAGGAAAAGCGTTTGAGATTGTTTTCATCTCTAGTGACCAAGATCAAGAGACTTTTGAAGGGTACTACAGAAGCATGCCATGGTTGGCTCTTCGATTTGGGGATAAAACTAAGAAGGATCTCTCGCGGCTTTTCCGCGTTAGAGGCCTCCCATCCTTGGTTGTGATTGGTCCAGATGGAAAAACTCTGTTAGATAATGCCAGATATACAGTGTCCACCTATGGAGCCCAGGCTTACCCCTTCACTGCTGCTCATCTTGAAAGGCTGGAGAAGGAAATGAAAGAGCTGGTTGAGAAATCACCCGAGGAGATAAGGTGCAGCCTGCATGAAGACCGCCTTGTATTGACACAGATGCCTATACCTATAGGTTTCTGTGATGGTTGCCTCAAAACTCTCACTGCATGGTCCTATTATTGCAAAGATTGTAGCTATTATCTTCATCTGGCTTGTGCTTTGAAGAATCAACAGGATCTGAACCAGGACAAGGGACAAGACACAGATGCTGCGAGTGATGAGAACTGCAAACCTGCAGGAGTTATCTGCGATGGAGATGTTTGATACAGGGTTGAAGCCTGAAGATGATA
Organism: Picea sitchensis; assembly: GCA_010110895.2. NCBI lineage: Eukaryota > Viridiplantae > Streptophyta > Pinopsida > Pinales > Pinaceae > Picea > Picea sitchensis. The sequence continues at coordinate 163,352 of SNQJ01S0016177.1, forward strand.
AAGGTGGCTCAGTAAATATGATATGTTTCACGGTCTTCGATTTCGTGTTTGAGAACGCCTGGTTATCGTTGGATAGATCGATAGATAACTGAACTTTGTCGAGTGAAGGTCATTTATAGCGTCAATAAATAAATTTACTTCATAGTCTATGTTTTGGCTTCTACCATGGGAGTTCATTCTGCATTCGAGTTGACTTTCAACTATTTATATAGTTGTGGAGTTTGCTTGCACATGTGGATGTTATTAAATAGTTTACTTCTGTTAAATTGTCATTGTCATGTTATTTCTTAATTATGTACATATTAGATTTGAGCAAATATGGGCGTTTGCTAAACGTTCTATTTTTTTGGGTTTTTTTTCTTGAATTTGGTGATATTCGATGATGTAAATCTGGACAAAATGTTATTTTCTGTTGTTTAAATTGCATTTCTGAATGCATAAATGGATTCAGCCTGCCAAAAAACTCTAAGCACTCAGATTATACAAACTTAGCCACTCAAATCTGCAGATCCAACCATTCTTCACAGGATTTCTGGCAAAATCAAACTGTAGAACGTTTAGACTATGCTGCAAATATGTTGGATTTGTGCAATTTAAAATATGATTTATTTATAATAATAATAATTTAATTTTAATATCATAGGGAGACACAAAATTAATGTATGAGACTCCCTTGTTTGTGGGATAAATATGTATATTAAAAATTAAAAAATAATGTTCACACTTATCTATAATTTAATATATATATATATATATATATATATATATATATATATAAAGTAAAAAATTAATGTTAAGAATTTTACAAATTTTATAATAATAATAATAATAATAATCTATTTTTAAGGTCATTGCCAAGCCAAACACCAAAATGGTGTATGAGACCCCCTTGTTGGTGGGGCAAGGGACCCATCGATTTGATCTGTAAAGTTTAAGAAAGTATATGTATACATGAAATGTTTAAAAAAGTAATGCTATGGACAAGAAAGTTGCAAGAGAACAAACTTTGAGTTGTTTCACAAGTGGGATTAATAGGGCTCGTGGTCTCGACTTTGCAACTAGGCGGGAATTTTGAATGTGTGAGGATGGACTATATCTATCGATGGCAGAGGCGCGGGTGGTTGTGAACTGCTCGTTACTACTACCAGTCTGGAGGTCACATGGTACCATTGTGATTGGGGAGCTTGAAATGGACTATCGTTTGGATCCATAAGTTTATTGTTCCAGTTAAGTCCCTGCGTTTAGTCAACTATATGGCAAACGTTTTTGGAGTTTTCCTCACTACCCACTTCCTATTGGCTTCCATACTTTGTTTTTTAGTGGTATTATTGGGATTTATTACTCTGTTGGCCAACATTTCTTTGGGTTCTGGGCCCAACTTCCTGTAATAAATTTCCTTTCTAGGTAACTGAACCGAGGTTATTACTCTGTGATTCTCTGTGGTCAGTGCTATACAGGTGGTGGTCTTATGTTGCCCCTTAATGTTGTCGACGTAGAGGGGAACGTCATGGCACTTATGAGTGTTGATGACGAGGTCGCTTGGCAACAGGGGGGTCTTTTCACAAAGGATGATTCCTTGGGAGGGACACCGCGCTCATTACTCTCCATTGCACTTGACTTGACATCTGCTCCATGTAATAATATCGCCCAACTTCTGGATCCTTCTCCTAGTCATTATGTTGCTCCCCCTGTAGCTACTGGCCTTACACAACCAGTGGAAGGGCTGAAGACTATACATGATGCTAATTTGGGAGATAAGGGAGTGATATCGTCGGTTAGTCTGAGGAAACCCCACAAACAACCAAACCCGATGGGTGTTCGTAGGAAGTTGTGGAAAGCAAATAGGAAGGTTATGCGCATGGTGTTGGGTTCAGACGTGGGCCTTGAAGAGACTTGTAGGATGGCCCTCTGTGTGTTGGTCGACAGAATCTCCTATAATTATTTGAGTAAGGGGCTTGTCTCGGTTTGGATAGAAAAAAACTAGGTTCCTATACTGGGTTATGCGCCTGAAGTCCTTTATCTCACTAAAGGATGGTTGGGTTTTATTTGTAAAACCTCGGAGGATGCGACCCTTCTGCTGAGCTCTCTTTGGGTTTTGGGGGGTAGTAGTATGATGCTAAAACGCTGGCGGGTTGCATTTGATCCGGTGACCGAACATTTTCAGTTCCGTCACTTGTGGGTTCTTCTGTCGGGGTTACCTATACATCTTTGGAATGAAGGGGCTCTTCGGGCTATTAGAGATGCACTAGGTAAGTTTATTGCACTGGATAACCAGACACTGGTTACTCCTTCTAGAAAGATGGGAAGAATATTAGTGGAAATGGATATTCATTGCGGGCTACCAGAGGTCCTAGATATTGAATGGCATGGACGTCGGTATATATAGAGGATGGACTATATCGGTATACCCTTTTGATGCAATCTGTGTTGTAGAACGGGTCATCTTTGTTGAGAATGTACTGGTAAGGAGGCTGAAGAATCGTCGGAGGATACTACATTACAAAAGGATCCTGTCGACTTCGTTACATAAATGGACTCTTTCAAGAGCGAGCCTCTTCATTATGGTGTTGAGCCTTGGAGCCAGACGAAGCCTTCGATTACTCTTACTGGTAAGTTGAAAAATATATGCCCTACCTTATATTCTACTTTGTCACATTGGGAAAATGATGTTTTGAATACTTCTCGCTGGCTATTTTTATCCACTACCATAGATAAGGGGCATACCGAGGGCGACAAGGATACTACTGATCCGGTCTTCGAGGGTTTGAAGAGGCCGACTGTCTTTGAATCATCCCCAACTTTTGTTTGGGGGGTACTGCCTTCACTTTTAACAGTGTCTCCTGTTCATTCCCCTATTAAGGTGCAACAAAATATTTTACCTCAGTTGTTTAATACCCGGGCTCGGACACCTAACTCTTCCCCTTCGTCACCAGAGCTGTTAGATAATAATTTGGTGGAGCCTGGGTTTAGAGAATCTGAGGTGGATGAATCCACTCTCAGTGTTGTACTAGACTCTTTGATCCCCTTCATTCGGGACTCAAACGCAACTACAACTGCCAACATACTTTGGTAAGGCTATCCATGATCCTACTACTGGAACGGGGGCTAATACTTCTCTGACGTATACCGAGGGGACTGGGAAAGAATTTTCCTGGTCCAGAGGCCTTGGCATCAAACACTCTCAAATAAAGACCCGAAGCATTAAAAAAAAAATGGCGGTTTCATCCTCTCAGTCAGTTGACTCAGTTCCTTCCTCCACTGATAGTGGGGCTCTTAGAACAATGAAAGCCCTGGCGAGGGCTAAGTGATGTTGTTATTCTCCTTAAATATAAGAGGGATTAGAGGCACCCTCAAAGATGCCTCTATGCGCCGACTACTATATCAAACTCGCTCGGATATTGTTTTCCTTCAGGAAACCTTGGTACATGAAAAAAAAGCTAGAGATTTAATGCACCTTCTTCGTCCCTCTTGGGTTTCGAGTGTTGTAAATTCTGTGGGTACTTCAGGAGGATTATTATTCATATGGGACCCAAATTTATATGATCTTGTTCCTTTCCTTACTATGGTGGTATTCTGTTAACAGGCAGGTGTATTATAAACAAGTGAGAGATCTCATTGCTTAATATTTATGGCTCGTGCACGGACCAGAAACAATTCTGGCGTTCGGTGGCAGATAGTGGTATATTGTCTATTAATAATTTGATCATTGCTGGTGATTTGAATATTATTTTTTCTTCGGATGAGGTCTGGGGAGGTTCCACAGTTCCTGGATTGACAGATGATTATTACAGATATTTATTTCTCTTCAAAAAGTTGATAGACATCGAATCGACAAAACTTGTTCCTACCTGGCGGAATGGGCGTTCTGGTCATGAGGCCATTGCGAGGCGATTGGGAAAATGTCTTGTTTCTGAAGGTTTATTATCTGTTGTTGGCTTATATAGATCCTGGGTTGAGTTTCCATATATCTCTGATCATGCCCCTGTCTTAGTACAGCTGGAGATTCCTCCTATTTACAAGGCCTATCCTTTCAAATTAAACTCCCATTGGTTGCATGATATAGATTACGTGGCTTTAGTACATAATATATGGAAGGATCCCATTTTATTAACCGAAGGTGGAAGACATAGCATATTAGTTTGGAAATTAAAGGTCTTAAAGTCTCATACTAAACTTTGGTATAAAGCAAGTATTGCCAGGAACAAGGCCCAACTGGCGACTTTGGAATCAGATATAAAGGATACAATTGTGAGTTTGGTTGGGGATTCTACAAATATGGGAGTGGAAAAACATCTCCAGTAGATGGAACTTGAAAGGAATAAAATTTTACGTGGAGTTGAAGAACAGTGGAGACTTCGCAGTAGGGCAATCTGGATAAAAAGCAGGGACAATAATACAAAGTTTTTCCACAACTATGCAAGTCACAGTAGGATTCGAAAACATGTTTGGGAGATCAATGATGAAAATGGATATACAATTACAGAATAGGGAGCGATAAAGGAGAAAGCGGTATACTATTTCAATTTTCTTTACAAGGCTCTGATTATCTTGAACACTATTGAACAAGTCAAGGTTACTGATCTTTTCCCTCAGATGGTAAATGATGACGAGTCCTGTTCGTTGTACAACCTAGTTACTATGGAGGAATTAAAGGTCGCTTTATTTCATTTCAAAAAAGATAAGAGTCCAGGGCCTGATGGCTGGACCGTTGAATTTTTCTCCTTCTTTTTTGATGTAGTAGGGGATGATCTCCTTGAGATGGTGGAGGAATCGAGACGGAAAGGCTCTATTGTTGGGAGTCTAAACTTGACTTTTCTCACCCTTATACCGAAGGCAAATAAACCAATTCCCTTTGATGATTTCCGTTAGTTATCATTGTGTAACCTGTGTTACAAAGTGATATAAAAAATCATTGCAAATCGAATAAAACCGATCCTTTCTAGGTCACTTTCCGCAGAACAATTGGGGTTTTTACAAGGAAGGCAGATTCAAGATGCTATTGGCACAACACATGAGAGTCTACATAGAATAAAGAGAAAAAAGTTAAAGTCACTAGTATTGAAATTGGATATGCGGAAGGCATATGATTGCATTGATTGGGATCATTTAAGGTTGACCTTAGTAAAAGTGGGTTTTGGGCTCTAGATGACAAATTGGATCATGAGTTGCGTAACTTCTTCTTCACATGTTGTATTACTCAATGGCGAGGCAACACAATTTTTCAGAAGAGGCAGAGGTTTGTGCCAAGGTTGCCCTTTATCTCCATTACTTGTTATTATGGTTATGGAATAACTCAGTGTTTTATTGAAAAATAACATTGGTGAAGGCAATCTATCAAGTATAAAAGTGTCTAGAATGATCAAAATTCTTCATTTACTGTTCGTGGATGATGTCCTAATTATGACAAATGAAACATTACAAGAATGGATGGAAATCGACAAAATTATCAAGTTATTCTGTAAAGCTTCGGGATTAATTGTAAATCAATCCAAAACTACTGTACATTTTGAAGGCCTTTCCGATGTTGAACTTGCACCATTTAAGATGTTTCTTCCTTATACCTTTATCGATATCTCTATCAGTTTCAAATATTTGGGATACATTCTAAAGAAAGGGGCATATAAGGAAGACGACTGGAATTGGTTAGTGACCAAATTGGAAAAGAAGATCGGACTGTAGTGCAACATGTGGTTGTCTTTGGGTGGTAGATACATATTAGTAAAATCAGTGCTGGAGACTCGGCCTATTTATTGGATGTCTATGGAGACCATCCCTCGCTCTGTATTGAGCAAGATCCAAAAACTGATGTTCAATTTCCTCTGGAGCGGTCATAAAGCATCTCAGCAGTATCATCTTTGCAGGTGGGACATTCTTTCCAGACCAAAGAAATGTGGTGGTTGGGGGTTCCGAAAACTTTTTATTTTTAATACGGACTTGACCATAAATACTCTTTGGCGTGTACCGACTCAGGACGATATATGGCATAAGGTATTATTGGATAAATATTTTCCCAACTCAACAGTTATCAATTGGTTCAGGCTGGCTTCCCACAAGCAATCATCTGCGTCCAGGATTTGGACTAGTCTTACCCAATCAGTCCATGTGATTACCCATTGGCTAACTTGGCGTCCAGGGTCGGGACACCTCATATCTATTGGAAGAGATCGGATCTTAGGTCTGGGTGACAGATCCATCCTTCCAGATGCGATTATAACACACTTAAGATAGAAAAGGATTACTGTACTAGCTCAAGCAACTGTCTCTCGGGATCCCGTTACTTTATCTGAGAATTGGTTAAGCAACGAGGAGTTGGGTTTAACGGGAATTTTATCTACCGATTGGGACTTTTACTGTAGAGCGCTTATAGGCGTTGGTGTATCGCTCCACGATTCAAATGATACTTTTTTATGGACCGGGGGTGATTCATCAGGGATCATTTCAGTTAAAAATATATATTCGGCTCTTATATCTACACAGGATTACCTGCTCTGGTGTGGTTGGAAGGTAAATATATGGAAATTGGACCTCCAACTAAAGATAAAATTATTCATATGGATGGCAGAGGAAAACAAGATTCTGTCCTGGGATGCCCTTCAAAAAAAAGGTTGGGAGGGACCTGGTTTTTTCTATCTCTGCAAACAAAGTTTTGAAGATATTAACCATCTTTTCATCCATTGTACTTTCATAAAGTCAGTTTGGGTCAGATTAACACTTTTCCTACAGATTAAAAAAACTTGGGAAGGGTCTACACTTAATGAATGTTTTGCTTCTTGGACTAAGGACAAATCCGTTTCTAAAAACCTCGCTGCTCTTACTTGTTGGTACATTTGGATTGAGAGAAACAAAGTTATATTTTATGAGACATCTCCTTCAGTTTTTGCAGTGGTATATAAGACACTTGTATCTCTCAACAAGGTACCCCAATCACAAAAATCTATCTCATTAAGAGCTTGTTCGATCACATAGAAAGAAGGATTTACTATTGCATGTTTTGATGGGGCGGCTATATCAGGTGGCATACTGTACGGAGCTGGTGGCCTCATCAAATCTCCTGATTTGACTGTATATAGATGGTATATCAACTGTGGGGAAGGAACTAACACAAAGGCCGAGCTTATGGGAGTTTGGGCTACTCTCACTCTTGCCAATCTTTGGTCTATTCAAAATTTACAGATACCGGGGGACTCAAAGGTAGTTATTGATTGGCTAAATCATAAAGGTAAATTACAGGCTATTGGCATCGAATGATGGAAGCACAGAACAATGGAATTGACCACTTTATTTCAAGGAATTAGCTTTCATCATATATACAGGGATTTCAATAAGGAGACAGACCAATTATCAAAACAATCTCTCTTGGAACCGAAAGACAGATTAACGTATTTCCAATGGATAAGAGAGGCTAGAGGTCCTCATATTCATATAAATCTTTTTTGAATTCTCTCTTTGTTGAATCTGAACAAGATTACCATCTTGCTGGTATACAAAACTTACAAGTTTGTATTGTTATTTTGAGGAGATGAACTATTTTAATCTACTATCTTTTTGAAGCTTTGCCCATTGAGGTATGTAAGTAACTATTTTTGGATATTCATATATGACAGAATAGTGCCTAGCTAGCTCTGAAGTGATCAATTTTTGATCAAGGATCTTTGAAGATTTAAAAACAATTATACTCTAATATAATTTTGAGCGAATTTTTTATTGGAAGAAAAAAAGTTAAAAAGTAATGTTGTAGAAAATAAGGTTGAAGGAGAACAAACAAGATGAGATAAATGATTAGTGTATATCCATTTTAACTTTGGATTGTTAAGTTTTTATGATTAAATTTGTTTGAGACAAATATTTTTAATAGTGAAAAAATTAAAGGTTTGCACTTTAGATATTTGATATTTCAAGTACAATAAATAGATGAAGAATTAAGATGAATTCCATGTTGAAACCTTTTCAACTTAGTGAGATAAGAAAAACTTGTTTTATATTAACCTAGATCCACCTTAACTCGGGATCTACCATGCATTGAGACAAATCAAATTTTTGGAGGTGCAAACCTTTCGATTTGATCTCTTTTGGTGCTTAATAGATGTGGAGTTAAGATGGATTTAGGCTCAACTGATCAAAACTTTAGATGATCATAATTATGTATATGTACACGTTTTATATGAATTTGATCCTTATAAATTAACTAAGTATAATCAATAATATAAATATTACTATCAAGAAGGCCATTTAAAAAGTTACATGATGATTAAAATGAATAGTAATAAAGTAACAATCTCAATGTGTCTTCTTTAGCTTTTCTTTTACTCACTTGCTAGCATTCCCATTTTTTCACATTGATCATATACATAAATGTATATATTAACATCCTATATATCTTAACATTACAATGGTTTTAATGTGCAAAATATAATAGAGGAATTAGACCCAAGCAAACAAAGTGGTGGACTTTAACGAGAATCTATTTTGCAACATTATAATATTCATTTTAAAATTGATTTGCATTGTGTTACTGTTAAAGTCACTTCACTTGATAATTTGCACTATCTTGATGTTGAAATCAATGCATTAGATCAATTCTCTTGTATTGTTACTTCAATTAATGCATTGAATCATTTAATCAATGCACTATATTGTTTGTGTTATATCAATGCTAAAATAAAAAAAAACTGCTCGATTGTTTTAAATCATTTTTCACTTTATCATCACTGAAATTAATGTACCTGAACTTGAATGCAACCTTAAGGATGAATATATGTATATGATATCTTCAAAATTAAAGAAGTGTATTAATGTATTATTTCATGTGTGCGATATCATGATAATTCTAAACATGAATTTCATTGGCATTATTGTTTAAGCTTTATTGTGTTGAAAATATCATATTGCATGAGATTTGTTGTTCTGCACTTATCGATATTCTTGAGCTACATGTCTCTATATGTAATTGCATTTCCATATGGTACTATCATCATATGGCACATTTTTTAGATAAATTTCACAGTTTTTAGATGGAAATTGCTATGTGTACATTGTAATGTGGAATATGGTGTATTGTCTTGTAATATTTATATATTCCATTTTATTTGTCCAAGTTGGCTATATAATTGGTATATTTTGAATGTAATCCAACGATAAAATTGGGACTTAACTAATTTAAGTTCCATTTTGATTAGTTAAAATGGATCAATTCACTGCTCAATAGGCTATATTTAGGTTAATATTGGATGTTTCAACATTTGTGTTGAACCCATAGATTTGAAGTGGACGGTGTATTGGAACTTCAGTTTTGAGGATATAATCCCATCCCCATTGATTTGCTTAGATTCCCCTTTGGTGATAATATCATTGCATTTATTGCAGGATTTCTAAATTGGCAGTGAAATGAACTCCCTGTTTGACAACATAGGGTATTCCAACAGAGGACGAACACCTTCAATAACCACTCATACAACCAGATCAACGATCAACAGATTGATGTTTTTACACGGTAAAACCCCAATGTGGGGAAACATTCATGGCCCGAACCAATGTGGCCACTTGAGGAAACTTATTAATGAAAAATAAAAATATTACAAAAGAGTCTCTTACAATCGATCATCAACAAATGTCAGGCTAGGCACTGTCAGAAAATGTAACTCCACGCTGATGCATATTGCATTGACATGAAAGGTGAATAAATACAATGAAAACCATTATTGGTCTTCCTGAACAGATGACTCTTCCTATCACCTATGACTCTTCATATATACATTATGATTACAATAACGCAATTCCAAGGATTACATGTTTAACATCCCCCCTTAATCTGAAGGGGTGTTTATGAGTCCAAACATCATTCTCAACTTTTCGACTTTTTCTCTTCCAAGTGTTTTGGTGAAGATGTCCTCAATTTGTTCATTTGTGGAACAATGTCTCAAGTGAATAGTCTTGGCCTCTACATGATATCGAAGAAGGTGATATTTTGTGTTGATGTGCTGAGTTCAATCATGGAATATGGGATTCTTAGCCAACTTAATTGCAAAAGTATTGTCGACTAGAAGAGGAGTAGAATCCACTTGTTTCTCCTACAAATCTTCAAGTATTTTCTTGAGCCACACAAGCTCCTTCATTGCTTTTGCAACTGCCACATATTCTTCCTCTGTTGTGGAATTTGTTGGAACTAACTATTTATGTGATCTCTGAGAGATAATTGTCGATTCAAGAACCATGAGATAGTCTAAAGTTGATACTCTGTGTTCCTTATCCCCAACAAAGTCTAAATCAAAATATATGATCATGTTGAAGTCATCTACCTTAGAGTACTTGAGTCCAAAATCTTGAGTTCCTTTCAAGTATTTTAGAACTCTTTTTGTAGGAGACCAATGTCCTTCACAAGGATTTTGCATGAACCTGGAAAGAATCCCAACAACAAATGAAATGTCTTGTTTGGTGGTAGTAAGATAGATAAGACTCCCCACGAGTTGTCTAAACTTGGTTGCATCCTCAAATTCATTCCCTTCTTTTGATGTGAGTTTCAAATTCTATTCCATTGGAGTAGAAACATGATTGCACTCAGCCATGCCAACCTTGTTCAATAGTTCTCCAATGTACTTCTTCTAGGAGATGAATATGAGCCTTGAATTTTGAATCATCTAAATTCCCAAATAGTAGTGAAGATGTACCAAATCTCTCATCTCAAAGTATTTCTTCAACTCTTTCTCTATGGATACAATGAAGCTCTCATTGTTCCCTATTATTAACATATCATCTACATATACTACAAGATATACAACAAGTTTCCCAACTTTCTTTTCAAACAAATTTGCATTGTTAAGATTGAAATGCTTGAAATTGAATGTGAGAATATATTCGGTTAACTTTTCATACCATCATCAC